>CABFOV010004561.1:0-11368 GCA_902141375.1 Timema poppense | reverse complement strand
TATCCAGTCCACCTCATTACACCTTATCCCTATCTTGAGCTAGTTCTATCCAGTCCACCTCATTACACCATATCCCTATCTTGAGCTAGCTATATCCAGTCCACCTCATTACACAGTATACCTATCTTGAGCTAGTTCTATCCAGTCCACCTCATTACACCATATCCCTATCTTGAGCTAGTTATATCAAGTACAAGGTTTGTCTCACTCCTGCTCTGGAGGTGGCTACCTACTCAGGCAAGACGTGACGTCACTGCTCTGACAGCTGCACTGTCCCGACGCTCGCATGCACAAACTTTATAATACTCTGTGTATGATATCAAACTTACCAGGAACTACACGTCTATGTTGAACCCACTGATGCTTGAGGACTTCAACTTATTTATTATAAATACTCTGTAGTTAATAAAAAGTTTGTATCTTGTACTTTTGTACTAGGTCTATTCTCTCCCTAAATACAATAATATTTAAACTAGTAACATTAATCACTACACAATGTTTTAAGCCTTAATGAGTTCAACCTAACCTATCATTAAATTGACAAGAATTTACAATTAATATTGTTTTTCTTAGCATCGCGTCTTATTACCAATTCGGGTCATTCGCTTAATATTGTTGTTAATTTAGTAAGAATACAGAAAAATAAGTACGTAAGTAATACAATAGTAAACCAATTCATTTAAAGTAAAAACATATCATGTACTAACTATTTAAAAATAATTACTAAAAAAGTAAATATTTCAATTAAATATTTAATTTTAAAAATTTAAAATTTGCCACAAAAAAAAAATTAAACTATTTTGGGCAAATGAAATATTGTGTTTAAAATGCATTTAAATTGTTGTTGGGTTTAGTTTTAAATAAGACTTAAACACTCATTAACTTATATCCTAAATAATTTTACTTTGATATTGTAAATACGTAAGAATAATATTCCGAACATATTTTAATCTCACTCATATTTCACACATCTTCACATTTATTTATGTTGACCCCCACTCCCCCTTTCGTTCTTATTACTCTTAGCACCGCGTCTTACTACCCGTTCGGGTTATACGCACTTAAGCTAATGTGTAATGGTAGGGTGATTGTGAGATGAAATGGTGGACCTACAGTTTAACGTGGAATCCGAACCACGGTGGAGGCCTGGCATTCCCCACATTCACAAGATGTCTTGTCATAGGTGAGGGAAGGGTTTGGTAATCAGATAAATCTGTGCCGGGACCAAGAATTGAACCTCGGCCACCAGCACAGAAGTCTGACACCTTACCCCTAGACCGCCAGGCCACCCCCTTTCGTTCTTACATTTCTGTTTTAAAACTAGATACACACTAACTAGTTTAAAATTGTTTGCACGCGTACAGTATAGTACAACCAACAATAATTTCAGATCAAAACTAAACGTAACTAGCAGTAATTATTATAATAATTTCTTTGAGCAAATCTCTGTTTGGAACTCTTTTAAAAAAATATATATAAAATTAATATTCATCAGAAATTCTAACTTTTCCAGGATTGTATCAATTTCTTCTTGGATTTCTTTTTTTCACTATTTTTACATTACTCACATGTTCAATTCTAATGAAAGTTCTAATGCTTGCATAAGCATGAATGGCTTATGTGCAGTACCTAGGCCCACATTAGGAAATGTATTAGATAGTAGTATCTTAAGTTATTAATGACACCTTTCTGTCTTCTGTATGAACTTCCCTCGCCATGAAGTGATTAAAAATTGGTCTTGAACTCGTTTACAGTAGCCTTCCACGCTGAATAGGGCAAAGGGAATACAAGCCTTTCTCTCCAAAGGTAATCGTTTTACGGGATAGGGCCCTTATCATAACTGAATGTAAAATATCTTCCCTTGCCCATTGGAATAATCTTTCGATAACAAGCCAACGATTTTCAATGTGTGGCTGTTAATAGTTTTGTGACCGAGTTAAACGATATTTTTCTTCATATTTACGTTTGATCAAGCATAATCCTCGTTTTAATTCCTTTGGCCCACCAATATGCTTCCTAATTCTTTTGGAATAGCTTTTAGTTTATCAAGCAAATTTGTATTACCATTTTTGTTATACATTTTTAGAAATAAATTCAACCGAGTTTTCAAGGAATCTACAGTGTCCCTTAGTTTTTGTTTTCTTCGAGAAACTGCTCATAGCTAACACAGATATCCCGTTTTAACAATATCATCTTCTTCAAGGTGTAGGGGATTATCCGAAACCGTTTCATTTATTTGAACACGTGTTTTTTACGGCTTAAATGTTCAATTATTTCCAAAGCAGCCAAATGAGTACGTCTAACATTAATTCATTCTTCTCTAAGCAGTGCCGATTTCAATTTATCATTTTATTCCGTCAGACACGCTAGATTCAAAGATGCAACAGCAATTGTTACTATTATTTTCCTTTGTGGTAAACCTACTAAATGAATTTTGATGTCATAACTTAATCATAATCAGAGGTAGAAAAATGGTCGTTACACACATGAGAATATCTACAATTAACTGCGTCTAATCATTTATACTTGGTCAGCCAAAGTTTTCAACCTACGGGAACGTGTCATAAACAATATTAATGTCCAGTTTTTTTTGTTTTTCGGGAATGAGTTGTGCATTTTATGTTTCACAGCAGCTCATTTTTGTTCTTTACACAATCAAAATGAAAGAAAGCAGTGACATAAGCTTATCACTAATCTCCGTTAAACACAACACACGTCTACAAAACAACAAATTTAAATTAGATAGAAGGACACTTTAAAACGATATTAGTAAAGATCACGATTTGAGATACATATAACTGAAGGAACACTAGGGTTATAGCAGATGCTCACAAGTAGTGTCAGAGCTGTGACGTCACAGGGGTGATTCGCCCGCCAACCCGAGATACTAGGGCGGCAGCGCCAGCATCAGAGCACTGAAACAGCCCTTAGAGCCATGCCTCATTACACCCTATCCCTATCTTGAGCTAGTTATATCCAGTCCACCTCATTACACCCTATCCCTATCTTGAGCTAGTTATATCCAGTCCACCTCGTTACACCCTATCCTTATCTTGAGCTAGTTATATCCAGTCCACCTCATTACACCCTATCCCTATCTTGAGCTAGATATATCCAGTCCATCTCATTACACCATATCCCTATCTTGAGCTAGTTATATCCAGTCCACCTCATTACACCCTATTTCTTTCAGGTCTATTCTAATGTTATCCTATCAATATTATGTCCCTACGTCTTCCTTATGGTATCTTCCCATTGGGTCTACCAGTCATTATCTTATACTTTAGTAAACATTAAAAGGATCAAATTGAATGCTTTCTTAACTTTTCGATCTACACAATATTTTGCATTAATCGTGTATTTTGTTTAACATTTTTATTAAATATATGGTATTACTATTTTAAATAAAGTATATTCCAAAATCAATAACATAAGGAACATTTATATTTTTGTAGACCTTATCAAATAAAACTTTAATGACTTACATATAAATAATATTGACACGACCTTATATACGCACTTGTTCAAATTGTGAAATAGTTGCATCTCTTGTCGTGGTTTTTGGGAAGCTAGGTAAATAAAGATGTAATTTTTGACATTTTAGTATTACTCGAGGAGTTCTATAATGTATACTTCATGTGAACCTTTATACACATGCCCGCCTCGGTGGCGTAGTTGGCTAACGCGCTTGTCGTGTTGAGCTCGACTGCTGAGGACGGGGAGATCGAGGTTCGAATCTCGGTCGGGTGAACTGTGGGTGGTTTTTCCTAAATGGTTTTCCACTCTCCCTCCACGCAAATGCGGGTTCACTTCCTCTAATTCAACCTTCCCAATCCTAATCCATTAGAGTGATTAGTACTTAAAAGCGTATAACCCGAACGGGTAGTAAGACGCGGTGCTAAATATTATTATTATTATCTTTATGCACATGCATGGATATCGGGTAGTGGCCAATAAGTGCAATATTTGCCAAATTAGTGTATAAACTTAAACGAATGTTATATGGAGAGGGAAACATATTACGTAACGTTAACTGCTTCTTATTTCTCTTTGGTGATTTAGCAAGTAAAATATCACATCTGTAAGATGATACAATATTATACTCCTAAGAGTAAATATTACTTTTGCTTTACTTTAAAGAATGATGAGCACTTATCGATTGAATGATATTCACATCTACATCTAGTATAGTTCAAGATACACTTCATTTGTCAAGAAGGAGAAGGATGGGGAGAATTATCTTAGCTTCACATGCCCTATAATATAAATTAACACTAGGACCGGCACAACATTCAACCTCCGAACGTTAATCCACCACTGTGAATGAGTAAACACACATTTCACAAATCATACATTTTTCGGCCACGCCGGGAATCGAACCTGGGACCCTTAGCTCAGTAGACAGACACTCCACTGACTGAGCTACGGTGTCGAACACCACCTTTATTTTAATAATAGGTTCAAATTTACATATTCAATTATTGTTTTATACATATGGTGACGTCTACTGAAGGAAGTTAATCGCCGACATGAATCACATGGGAAACTTTCAGAGTGAAATAATGTCGGATACGGTATTAAATATTTTACTTGAATATCCACATCTATATTGACAATATTTTACTAGGATATCCACATATATATTGACAATATTTTACTTGGATATCCACATTTATATTGACAATATTTTACTTGAATATCCACATTTATATTGACAATATTTTACTTGAATATCCACATCTATATTGACAATATTTTACTTGAATATCCACATTTATATTGACAATATTTTACTTGGATATCCACATTTATATTGACAATATTTTACTTGAATATCCACATTTATATTGACAATATTTTACTTGAATATCCACATCTATATTGACAATATTTGCAGTTATATAGTGCAATGTCATATTCGACTAATTACTATTATATTAATAAATAGGTGTTACGAATTTTTAATGTGGAAAGCCCTGATGGGTTATGGCAGAAAAAATGCAAATCAAACATTTTGGGTTTTTAATTGATATACTTCAAATGTAGCCATAAAAATACAATTACGGTCGTTTGATTTTTTCCACGTAATTACATAAAATATGTGTTGTTAGTTGTTTAACTTGCTGATCTGTCAGTCTATTAAATTTTGTTGGCATGGAAAGCGACTTTTCCATTAAATTTTGTTAGAAAGTTACTTCCATATTTAGTGGACACATAGCTAAATATTCGCATACAATAGAGAAAATTATTTAATTCCACCATCTATTACAGTAAGGTTATAAATTACGTGAATATTCCTTTACTAATACAATTATTGGTTGCTCCATTGTTTATAAGTTCTAAGCTTCTAGGTTATGTTCATTCCTTCTACCTCCTTAATCCTCCGGTACGAACCAAAACATCTGTTCAGTAGTGTACCGCTTTGTATATTTTATAGTTTATGAGATAAAGTCGCAGCAATTATTATACAACCAACCGGTTTTTAAAACAATCAAATCAATTAATTAGTCTTCACAGCAGGTCACATAGTAAAATACATTTTTTTAAATCTTGGTTTGAAGTGTTTTTTAACCTCAATAAAAAACGAGGTATGTATTAAGTTAAAAATATGATTTTTCACTCTCTTTAGGCCGATTAATTTAATATTAGCTCTAATGAATCTAGCATTCGTTTATATATCCTAGTAATATTCAGATATAATTGGTTTTAATACAACTACCTATTTCGATTGTGTATCTTCATTCAATTCCTAATTTAAATAGGTATCGCGCCCAGAAATTTACTTTGGAGGAAAAGAGGGGGGGAGTGGATAAAAATACTCAAGATATTATTTCTACATTTTTTTCCAACTAGGAATTTCAGGGGAAATTTTTATGCGTATAGTGGTACCTTTTTTTAATGTCAATTTGTAAGCCGGGTCTTAAAATGATGCCTAAGCATTAGACAAATCTTTAGTGCTGTATTATATAATAGTGTTTATTTTCGAGCTTTTCTTAAAATTTGTTGTGAATTTGGAGGGTAGAAAGGGGGTCAAATGTCCCCCTTGCCCCTCCCCCTTGTTTTACTTGTTGCACTACTCATTCTATTCCAGTTTTGGATTTAAAAAAATGTAGAGTAGAGTATTTATTTTTCCTCCACAATCACATCTGTTTAGAATAATTTATAATTAAATGTTTGTCTGACTCTAATATAACAACTTTGTTTGGACTCAGAAACCCACAATAAATCAATTAGCAGGAATGGGTATAAAGAGGTATATAACATGTTTAAAGAAATAAAGAGGGGTTTATTTTGTATGGAGACCGCTCGTTGCTATGCAACCACTTGGGGAGTTAATACTTTCGTATTTGGCAAATAAAATCAACTAAAATAACTTTAGGTGTGTAATTATTTTTGATTGAGTAGTTCTTAAACAATTCAGATAAACATATGTACTATGTGCGTCTAGTCTAGTTCATAAGTGATTGGTGGATACAGGGAAATTGGGGAATTAGCAAGTAGCCTATAGTAGGAATATTATTATATTAGTTTATATATTATGGTACAATCCATTTATCTCAACCAATTAGACTATGGACCTGTCTTATAAGCTACAACATAGTACAACCAAGTCAGGAAAAGTTCCTATCTTTCAGGCTAAACGGAGTATACATATTTCAACTTTAATATTTAGTTTAAGTTTTTTTTAATAATATATGACTTAAATTAAATTACAAACCTAACAGTTTCAGGTGTAAACATAAAATACAGATTAAAAAATCCATTCCATAAATAAATAAACAAAATAAAGAAGCATCAACAATTAATATAAATGTACACACTATTTAATTAGTATAAAGCAAAAAAATCCCGCAATAAAAGGTGTAAATTAATGGTCAAATTTCCAAATATAGCAAATTATCTGAAATACCCGGAGTTGCCCGGGAGAAATATTTTAGAGTAAGACAGGTAAAAAGGATAAAAAGGTGTAAAAAGTGCTAAAAAAAGGCAAAAAGTGTCAAAAGTAAATATATTCATTATTTTTAAAAAAGGTCTAAAGAACGAGTTAAAAGGGTAAAAAAGTAAAAAGGAGCAATAGGGTAAAAAGGTCATTAAATAAAAAAGGGCAAAAATAACAAAGATGTAACAAAAGGGCAAAATGGCAAAAACGGTCAAAAGGGCAAAAAGTAAATCTAATAAAATAAAAGTGTAATAAACGTATAGCGGGTAAAAATGGTAAAGCGATTGTGAGGTTAATCCAGTCTAAAAGTTTTAATTCTGACTTCCAGGTGCAAATGTTCGTTAACAGGAGCTACCATAAACCGTATTGCACAACTGTAAGAACTTCAGTACTAAATCTATCTCGCGGTGTTAATAGCTCTTCATTATTTAAGTTTTAGTTAATCTAAGAAAATCGAATCAAAATTTAAAAATTCCAGCTTCAAGGTGCACATATCCACGCACAGGGGCTACTAGTTTTAAATTTTAGACATCAGCATAATGTAGATATCACGCCATACTCATGACAGACAGACAATCGACAAACTTTTAATTTTATTAATATATATAAAATACAAAATTAATACTTACATATGCCAAAAATTATAAACATTTAAATATTTATGAGCGTAAACTAGTTAAGAGCAATGCCTGGAAAGATAAATTCTAGCCTTAGTGATAGCAATATATCAAACAAATATTTCAAGCCTAACAGTCTTGGCTTTGGCAAAGTGTTCAGTTAACCGATGTTGATAAATACATACACTACGGTGAACTTCAACAAGGTAGATGTCACCCTTAGCAGACCGCATCCATGTGGCGAGTCTTTGTAGTACAAAAAACAATCGTAGGGATACAATAATCATCAAAATGAGGTTGAAGGTTGAATACATATCTTCATTACAAGCACAAAGTGATTCTAAATCATTAATTGATATCGCAACAGGCGCGCTCTTTCTCACGATTCCATTTCAACTTCTGATTGTACATCAACATTTTTTATTATTTGTAACTGCATATGTTAGGAATTCTGTCAAATCATGGATCTGGATAATTTCTTCAAGGAAACGTATTATAATCTTCTGAAATATACTCTATGATTGCCTGTAATACACCATAAGTGCATTCGTTGAAAAAATTGAGTGATAAATCTGAAACTTTATTTATTCTTGGTAGTTTCATTTTAAGCCCAGTTGACCGGCAATGCTAGTGGTTTCCTGGAAGAGAACATTACATTTTATTCTCAATCTCTCGACAATAAACCTCAAACATGAGGATTGCGACCAATGTTGATGTATTATAGTTCAAGTGACATTAAGGTAGAGTAATAAAGAGCACATCTAAAAGATACTCAAATGATAAAATAATTACACTTTCACAAAGAGCGGAATGAATTCATCTTTACTTTGCGCCATTAATGATGGCTATTAATATGACTAAAGAGAAACTGAAATAATACATAAATTAATCTTACCTTCAAATTTATAACCTTATATTTTTGTTTAAACAAGCTGTTTGTATTTTAGAAAATACAATATTAATTCTCAATTTTTGTGCATATGACACGGCATGGTTTATAAAGGTACTCGACACTCTCAACCAGATATATATCAATTCTTCTCCTTACATTTTATAACTATAAGGAAACTAAATTATTTAAACATAATTTCATCGAGCACAATATACCAAACAAAATCTTCATTCGAAATTAACAGTATCCAACACATATTTTTGGAAAGGCGATGCTATTTTGTACAAACGGGAAAACCTTTCATTTCATATTCACCATGCACATACTAGCATTAAAAAATACCGGTTTTGTTTAACTCACAGGTAATATAGTGTTTTTGTATGTGAAATAGTTCTTACTGAAAACCTTAATACGTAAAAGAAAAATAGTGTGATTAGTATTTGATTTGAATATATGAATGAAGCGATTAAATATTTTACTTTAGCCAGCGTATTTTCTCACAAATTTGCAGTTAAAATAGTTTTATCTAAGAAGATAAAGTTGTTTCATGGGGAAATAGCCTTCCTCGTGATGTTCCCGAATACTCGCCCCCCAATCTCGCCTGTTCACCATTAACTAGCCCATTACCCTGACACCTATCGCAACCACTAGCCCGCAGCTCGGCGAGCCTGGCTTAATGGCGGTACCCATGGGTTGGAGGACGGCCACAATGCACACTTGCCACAAAGTGAGACAGAAAAATAATACTCTCTCCTTGCGATAAGCAATTTTTGTTAACTGTCTAGTAGACTGTTTGGGTAGACTTAGGGCCAGTTTCATAGTCAAGATTAGTACGCCTCAAGTGCGGTGCTACACTAAGTTCATGACGACACCTACCTAAACCAGAATGGAATGGGCCAGTTTCCTATGCGAGAACGGCCCATTACATTCTGGTTTAGGTAGGTGTCGTCATCTACTTAGTGTAGCACCGCACTTGAGGCGTACTAAATTTGACTATAAAACTGGCCCTTAGTCTCATAGTCTACATTAACGCTACGCCCCTGGCCACTAATATGTTTCTTACAAAAGTTCAATTTCCCTTTGCTGTGTATATTTTAATAAAATAATTCCGAAACTGGCGTTTAATCTGAATAGGTAGGGAGACACGGTTCTAGAAAAAGAAAAAAGATAAATATTGAATAACTTTGTACCGTTCTACCCAACAGGTCATATAGTCCTGATTATTGATGGGTCAAAGTGTTTTTCAATACTAATTGTATTTCGACAAAGTAGTGAAAATAGCTTTATTTATATCTTTCTTCGCTAAGTAATCAAAAGCCAATCAAGTGTTAGTATCCAACCTCTGTGGTCCCGGGATTGCTCGCCTCAGGAACCGGTAGTGCAAGCTCAGCCAGGGGCAACGGAATTTTCTTGAGCTATAAAAATCCGTAGCACAACTTCCTTCGGGGTGGTGGTAAAGCTATGTCAATTGTGGTATATGTAAAAGATTTATATGAATATATATGTTATGGTATATATAAATATATATATATATAAGAAAGAACATAAACTCTAAAAAAATCTCCAGTTTTCTCACATTCACTAAACTCGAGACTCTAAATTAGTATTTAGGATGAAATTAAAATATATATTTACTTGTTTACTTGGGTCATTACTATACTTATATCCCCATGAGCTCCTATAAAAACACTCCTAACTTAAATTATATAAATTAGAAATGATTCAATAAATTTGTACGGACTAATAAATCACAATTTTAGATGCTTTCATTAAGTTAAAAAAAAGTTAAATCTTATTTATCCTCTTAAATAAAAATCTGAACCGTGCACCCATCTTGAAATAGTTCATCTTGATATATCCTGTAGATTTGAATCCATAATAGATAAAAACTAGATATTATGTTACTATAGTGGATATATGGTAAAGATATGAAGAGAACAAGTAAGTTTGGTCTAACAGCTGATGTTCCTAGTCATTGTGAACATAAAGTTTATATTGATAAAAATATCATTGCCTTACCCTTGATAAAACATCTTTCTTAGATTAAAATATGTGATATAATCACAATTTGGGCAGATAGAAGCGATCTATGTCCACTGAAAAATAATTAAGAGCTACAGAATGGAAGGAGAGGAACATTTGATTTTCTTACACACAAAATATAATGCTGACACTCTGGTATAATAACAGCGTAGTGACAGTTGCTATAAACTGTGAAAATTGGTCGCTCAGAACAACATGTCGGTGAAGACGAAGCAAAGCTAAACTGCACGTTCAACAGCCAACAGGTTTTTTCAAAGTGCAACACAGGAATGGGAGTTGTCGACTTATTTGACCAAAACATAGCTATATAATAATTATAGAACACGCATGAGATGGCGAAAATAGTGGTGGGTCATTTTCATTTATGTCTTTTACGCCAATTTAGTCAATGTGCGGATTCTAAAGAGAGAACTGCTTTCTGTGGATAATGAAACTCACCAGATTCTCCAGTTTTGCGGAGATTTGGAACACCATATCATCAAGAACGATCTGTGCCATATCCACTTCAAGATGTTCGTTACGCTAACACCAATCACTAGCCAGTTCCAAACCCAACTGAACGTGAATGTTCTCACTGCTCAGGCAAAGCAACATTTATTTGCTCCGAGTGTGAAATTGGTTTTCATCCCAAGTATTTCATGCAATATCACAAGAAGGAGTGAATCAATTCAAGCTACCTTGATGTGTTTATTCAGTTCAACTTTTGCATACATTTAAATGTATTAGTTTTATTTTTAAATTTGTTATTTATACTATGTAGCTGCCCTGGTGGTCTAGGGGTAAAGTGTCAGACTTCTGTGCTGGCGGCCGGGGTTCAATCCCCGGTCCCGGCACAGATTTATCTGATTACCTAACCCTTCCTTCACCTCTGACAAG
>CABFOV010004560.1:39235-51227 GCA_902141375.1 Timema poppense | reverse complement strand
TTTTACCTATTCAGATTATACGCTTATGTACTAATTATGCTAATGTGCTAGAGATGATAAGGTGGAATTTATTGGAACTGTACCCATATTTACGTAGAGGGAGAGTGTAAAACCAATTAGGTAATAACCCTTCAGTACACCCGATCGGGATTCGAGCGCCGATTTCCCGGGAAACGGCAGTCTAGTCTATTGTGAGAGTGAAACCTTAGACTATGTAGCCACAAAAACAGGTATCATTTATATTCAATTAGAGTGATTAATCTATACGTATAACCAAATCGATCACGAAGAGTGAGGGAAAAAATTCATAGGCTTGTTTCAAGCTATTGAACAATTCATTGTGAAACAACTTTTGAGCTAAGAAACAATTGAACCACTTGTAAAAATGATTAATATAAAAACATGACAGAAAGTAAAAATACAATCATACTATCCAACAATATCTGTAATAAGGTATGAATTAAATGAATAGTTTAAAAAATATATTGCTCGTGATCCATGGTACGAGTTTTAGATAGATAGATAGATAGATAGATAGATAGATAGATAGAGATAGAGAAACCTCTTTGACCTTTAGACTGACTGTACAAAGCTTATGCAATGAATAATGCATAAGTTAATCTCCGTTAAAGTGGCTTACAACAGAAGGACAGCTCTAATGTATGTTTTAGACTTAAAGTACAAGGAAGATGTCTAGCTGAAGAGAGTCTTGCGACAATGTGGAGGGGGACAGGCGTGTATAAAAATTGGACTCTAGTAGGATTTTGACGTGATTAGTGAAGCGTTAACACACTTGTGCAGGAGGTCTTTCCCTCGTACAAATATTATATTTTCATGGTTATGCTGTATTTTAATTTACAAGGACACTACATCATCTCTTTAAGTGACATTCTATGTTTTTACCTCTTGATATTATGTGTGTTGCTTGCTATCACACATAATATCACACAGGTTTTAACGTCCACATACCCAGATTTTTATCCCTGTTGTTAAGTGAGATCAAAAATTAAGATAGCCATAGAACATGTTTTAAAATTCATTTAAAAAGATAAATGGCAATCGGGATCGGTCATCTTCCTCTGGATAAAATCATGTGTCGTACATGATACATCCGTTATTTATTTTTAATAATCATTGTTTAACCTGCTTCGGTGGCCGTATGGTCTAAGGCGTCACTCTCGCCATAGACTAGAGTGCCGATGACAAGGAAAATAAGGGTTCGAATCCCGGTCCGGTGTACTGAGAGTGATTTTTTCCTAAAATTTTTCACTCTTCTCTCACGCAAATGCGGTTTAACTTTCTTGAATTTCAACCTTTCTTATCCTTAGCTCACCAGCGTAATGTTGTACATATGCGTATAACCTGAAAATGTAAAATGATGAGGTGCTAAAAAAAAGAATTATTGTTTATTTGCACGGTGTTTTATCAAAAGTTACCCGCTTCGTTGACCGCGTGGTCTAACACGCTACCCTCACAGGAGACTAGACTGCCAATGACGGGGAGATCAAGGCTATAATTTTTTATGAGTGAACCGAAGGTGATTTTTGCATAATTGTTTTCCATTCTCCCTCCCCGCAAATTAGGGTATACTACCTATAAATATAACCTTCCCAATCCCTAAGCCCATTAGAGTAATTAATACATAATCGTATAACCCTAACGGGTAGTATGACACGGTGCTAAAAATAATATAACTGTTTACGTTTTTTAAGGGGGGAAATTTGTCATATTTAAATAACTACTCCTTAGCACCATTTCTATTTCATTTGAATGTAGAATAATCTTTTTGGGCATCACGCTACCCTCACAGGAGACTAGACTGCCAATGACGGGGAGATCAAGGCTATAATCTTTGATGATTGAACCGAGGGTGATTTTTGCATAATTGTTTTCCATTCTCCCTCCCCGCAAATTAGAGTATACTACCTATAAATATAACCTTCCCAATCCCTAAGCCCATTAA
The DNA here is from genome assembly GCA_902141375.1 of Timema poppense. Taxonomy (NCBI): domain Eukaryota; kingdom Metazoa; phylum Arthropoda; class Insecta; order Phasmatodea; family Timematidae; genus Timema; species Timema poppense. The sequence goes on along the minus strand of CABFOV010004560.1, from coordinate 49,264 downwards.
CGTAATTAGTACATAATCGTATAACCCTAACGGGTAGTATGACGCGGTGCTAAAAATAGTATAACTGTTTACGTTTTTTGAGGGGAGAACTTTGTAATATTTAAATAACTACTCTTTAGCACCATTTATATTCCATATGAATGTAGAATAATCTTTTTGGGCACGTTATTTGTGAACACATGTGTCCCTTTCAACCAGGGAGTCGAACTGAAGTGTTAATCGGTTTTAATTCTTTAATGTAGAATAATCTTTTTGGGCACGTTATTTATGAACACATGTGTCCCTTTCAACCAGGGAGTCGAACTGAAGTGTTAATCGGTTTTAATTCTTGTTCTGATTCTTCCAGTAATTATTTTAAGGTTTCGTTTATAGTAAAATAAAATATAAGGGTTGGGTTATTTTCGGTTCTTAATTAGGTTACGGTTCTAGTTCTTGAGGTTTTTTTAATTAAATAATTACACTACCATTATAAAATTCGTTAATATAAAAATACTAATAACCTATAGTAAATAATTTAAAGTTGTGTACAGTATAATAACAAATACTGAGAAAAATACAACAGAATTTGACAAAATAAAAATAGTGAATTTAAAAATAAGATCAAGTTTAAGAAAGAAGGGCGTACAGTTTAGTTCTAAAATTAATCTAAGAACCAATAAGAAACTTAATGCACGTAGATGTATATAAATTCCTGTTCTGGTTCTTACGTAATCTATTTCAAGAATTCCTGACATGAATTTATTTTTATACGTGTTTCTGGTTAGTATTGACTTGTTTAAGGAGATTGATCACAAAATTTTTACAGTTGTCAACATCTTATCTGCCTGTGATAGAGATTTCTCATTGATTGAAAAAAGAAATAAAGTCGAGAAATGCATTGTTATAGAAAATGTCGAAGAGGTAATTGAAACCTCTAGAATAGTTCAGCCTTTACAAAATTACAAAATTACAAATTTCAAAGACAGTGTAGTTGAAGGTATCTAGACAATATCCTGGTAAAGTAATTTTAGTTCTAAAAATAATCTAAGAACCAATAAGAAACTTAATGCACGTAGATGTATATAAATTCCTGTTCTGGTTCTTATGTAATCTATTTCAAGAATTCCTGACATGATTTTATTCTTATACGTGTATCTGGTTAGTATTGACTTGTTTAAGGAGATTGAGCACAAATTTTTTACAGTTGTCCACATATTATCTGCCTGTGATAGAAATTTCTCATTGATTGAAAAAAGAAATAAAGTCAAAAAATGCATTGTTATATAAAATGTCGAAGAGGTAATTGAAACCTCTAGAATAGTTCAGCCTTTACAAAATTACAAATTTCAAGGGCAGTGTAGTTGAAGGTATCTAGACAATATCCTGGTAAAGTAATGATGAAGCAAACTTTCGGTGATATTGAGGAATGGAGTCAAGTAAATATTTGGGAAAAAAAGGGAAAACAATTGCAGACATTGAGTCATACGTTCTTCATGGACCGAAGATAGAAAGAGGAATTTCGGCAGAGATAAGAAGAAGATGAAGTACATTGATGAAGAATTCCAAGCATTTTACAATAGAATTGTTCAGAAATAATTATTAATACTGGTATTTTTATTGTTTTGTTCACTAGCTATTTTGAATACTGGTATTTGTGTTGTTGTATTCAGTAGCTACTATTATTTCTTATTGTTTTTTTCGTTACCTATCAATGTTCTTATTTCAAATGTCATTGTGTCCGTACCAATATATTTAAACTATTAATAATTCATAAGGTATATATTTACCAATAATTTTGAGAAATAAATTTAATTGACTCTCACCATTTTGGCGTACCATATACTATGGACATAAGCTGTTTCTTTTCACATGATGTTATTACATTTTTTTAGTGTAAGATGAAGAATGAATTTGTAGTTAGTACTATTATAAAAACTTTCCTCCTAAGTAAAAAATGCAGTAAAATACTAACATAGGGAATTTTTTTTTCCTCAAAAATAAAAGGTTTTATTTGATTATCTCAAAATTATATTTTTAGCACTTACACTCTTATGACTTTCCGCTCTACATTTATATATTTTCTTCAGTTGAATAGCAACTGTAAATATTTTCGGAACAATATGGTCAACTGTTTACATAAGGTACTATTTCATTATGAGTTTAGTTTGGTTCGATTTGGTAGGCATATTTTATTCATACGTTGGCTACAACTGCTTACTTTTCTCTCCCACTTACGTTCAGCGCTTTATATCTCAAATTAGTCCAATTTTCTGACTTTTGGAGTCGGTATAATTGGTGTTACGTTCAAACTATTGGTCGAGTCATTCGTTACAGTAGAACTTGACATTGTCAACTTGACCAGGCAAAACTGTCTTGCCCTAAGTCTTAGCTGAATATTTATGTTAATGTGATACTTATTTTTTTATTTAAAAACTCTATAGGTTTGTATTCAACATAAAGCATTTGATAAATATGCACTTCTAAAAACAAGCTCATTTTACATCTTTAGGAAATAAATTATTATAAATGAAGTTTTCCCCCCAAAACGGTAATATGATATATTTGGATCAATAAAGCTATATTTTATTCGTCTATACAGCCTTAGTATCGTTTATCACGATTTATAATATCAATATTATCAAATATAAATATGTATTTTAAGGAAATTATCCTAAACTTTTCTAGTTGTAATATATATAAAAATGAATAAAGAAAAAATATATTTATATTTAAAATCATCATCCTTCAAAATTTAAGTAGTTTTCAATATGAGTAGATCAAAATACTTATTGCTATATTTTGACCAAAAAAATTATACTATATAAGCTTGAGCCATTATCTAAAAATATATTGGACAGTATATTTTATCAAAACAAATTATACTATATAAGCTTGAGCTAGTCTCTAAAAAATGCATTGGACAATCTTTAAAACGAAATCAAATGAAAACATTAAATCACAATTATACTTTTAAGTACATTCTATGTATCAAACAAAGATCANAAAACGAAATCAAATGAAAACATTAAATCACAATTATACTTTTAAGTACATTCTATGTATCAAACAAAGATCAAATTATTTTATTCAAAAAAAATTGGATGTTAGACTCGATGTTTCCAGCTAGAAATTGATTGCCTTTCTTACATGGACATCACATATTATAGTCATAGTCTAAAATATGCACACTTTGATAATTGTTTAAAACATGGCGTCTGGTATCGTCCAAAACACAACGTATGATATTGTCTAAAACATTACGTCTGGTAACATTTAAAACACAACGCCTGATACCATCTAAAGCACCATATCTAGCAACATCTATAATCTATAGCACAATGAATGTTACTCTTACAAAACAAAACGTCTAGCAACATCTATATTGTACACAACACCTGATAGCGTCTAAAATACAATATCTAGCAACATCTATATTGTACACAATGTCTGATACCATCTATAATACAATATCTAGCAGCATCTAAATTGTACAGAATGTCTGATATCGTCTAAAACACAATATCTAGCAACATCTATATTGTACACAACGCCTGATAGCGTCTAAAATACAATATCTAGCAATATCTATATTGTACAGAATGTCTGATATCGTCTAAAACACAATATCTAGCAACATCTATATTGTGCACAACGCCTCATAGCGTCTAATATACAATATCTAGCAGCATCTATATTGTACACAACGCCTCATATCGTCTAAAACACAATATCTAGCAGCATCTATATTGTACAGAATGCCTGATATCGTCTAAAACACAATATCTAGCAACATCTATATTCTATAACAGAATGCCTGGTAACATCTAAAACAGAGCGTCATATATCGTCCAAAACATAACTTAATATATCGTCTAAGCCATGACATCTGGAATAATTATATCAAACAAGACGTTCCAATGCTCTAGCTCGTTGCTAAGGTTATCAAAGTAATGTTAACACAGCCCAAGGAAAGATGTCAGAGGAACTGTGTCGCGACCCACTTCCCCTGTGACCTCCTCTCATGGGTGGTTCAATCGAACACCTGTGTTCACCCCTGTTCGGTGCAATATTCATGAAATTATTGGCGAGTCCTCGCGGTGTGGATTTATTACGCGTCATAGCAGCAGCTGCTCCAATCGGCGCTTGTTCAAATAATTCGCGATATATCACCCCTCTCTCCCTCTTCACCCTTTCGACCCTTTGCATCCCCTGGACAGAGCCTCTCATCCCATGGAAGAGTCCTCCGAGCAAAATGTCTGTATGTCCATAATTTTAAATTATTTATGGATAAGTTTTGAAAATAATTTTGGTGTAAGAAAAATTATTATGGTTATGTTAGACTTAAGATGAACCAGGATGTAGGAAGTACTCTATAATTTTAAAATTTAAATTGAAATGTTGCCCTCAGAAATTAATCATTATTTGATTACTAGCATAATTAGTACCAGTTCGATCCATTTCTAGTCGTGCAGTGTGCCCCATTGGCATTTGTTGGACAATGATAGCAAATCGGAATCATTTTGGAGTAACCTCAAACATTTCCATTAAAAAGACTAGTAGTATATAATGTATTTCCTTCAACGAAAGTATGAAACTTTTCCTCAATTTAAATAGTTCATTACAAATAACTCTTTTTTTAAATCCTTTTTATTTTTGGGGGGACACCGATATGAATTACTAGCCACTAATTATCCCTGCACCCTAATTGGTTGGAGCCTATGTGCCAGTAAAATTTCAGCTTTCTGGTCAACGAGATTTTTTTGACTTTGGTTTTTTGGAATCCTCCCCACAACATTTTGGGTCTGGGGGTACTTTCCTGCAAAATTTAAGCCTCCTAGGTCCTCTGGGATTTGAAATTTTTTCAGCTGGAAGAGGAGCTGATAATTATTATAGTGGATATATTAATATTTAAACAAATTCAGCTGTATTCATGTATTATAACAATAACTAAATTAATGTAGTGTAATTTAATATAATAATGCAAATTATGATGAAATAATATGAGACTACACAGAATATTTTTATAAATACCTTTAGTTCATATTATACTAAGTTTATTAAATGTATTTTACCTTATTTAAAAAAAAGCTATATTCAACATATGACCTACCTACAGATTAATTACCAAGAATTTTAATACCAGAATGTAATATATGCCTACACCTCTAGAGAATATTTGACAACAATAAGTTTATTTAGATACCCCAGATATAAAATAATTAAAAACTACATTAAAATATTAGCCATCGTGCTTACTATTTAATTAAATTTATTGAACTGTGGTAAACCTCTATTACATCGGATGTTTTAATCATGTTGGTTTTAAAAACACATTATATGGCTGTAACATTACAACGTTGGCGTATTAACATTTAATAACTTGAGGTCTGACCTCTGTAGACTGTAAGTGTTGTTCATACCATGTATTTATCTATGAGCATTTTCCTGTAAGTATTCAGACTACAAATGAAATAACTGATCTCTTATTGTTAATTTCTAAGTTTATGTTACATTTTTAAACACCTGTATATATATATATATAGGTGTTTAAAAATTATTATATATATATATAAAACATTTTAGCAGAGAGATATTTACCCTAATTACATAAATGTAGTTTAATCTGTAGATGAATAAGCCTATATTTGAAAGCTATTAATTTCTTGTGCAGTGCCTTTTTTTTCTGTACCAAATTAAGCCTCTCATATCATTGAAGCCGTAGAACCTATGATATCGATCGAAAATGTCAGTATTTTTAAAAAAATATGGGCAATCTTTTACCCCTTTAACCTCCCTTGTCGTAAACACACACACACCCCTATACCTTATTCCCAATTTTTTGCCTATTGAACGTTTCATATGTTTATTTAAAAACATATGCTTAGACAGTGATGTATGTGCTACACATGTATGGATGGTTTGAACAAATACGCCAAAATACAAATTGTAAATACACAGTAATTTTGTGTTCCTGTAGCGTATATTTACTTTTTCTGAAGAAATAAACGTAGCTATTTACTTTACTAACGACTTCATTCTTCTCTCACCCGCTTCTGTAACTGCATGGTCTGATGTGTCACTCTCACATTAGACTAGACTGGCGATGACGGAGAGATCAAGGTTCGAATCTCGGTTGGGTGTATTGAGGGTAGTATTTCCAAAATGTTTTTCCACTCTCACTCTACGCAAACGCGTGTATACAGTAGCCCTATGGCTTCTTTGGTGCTGATTGACAGCTTTAAAAAGTCACCAGACCAAATTACGTATTCCTACGCCGAACTAGATGATCTGCAAAAACATATGTTTAGCAGCTGTAACTTTTGACAGTCAAAATTTAAGTATATACCTAAATTTAGACTGTCAGAAGTCAGCTGTGAGCTGTCAGTCAGCACCAAAGAAGCCATGGGGCTACTATACTTTCTCAAACATAGACTTCTTTATTCTCAAAACCATTAGCGCAATCAATACATATACAAGTATGTATATTCTGAACGGGTGGTAAGACATATTTCTAAAAAAACTTCATTTTTTATTTTTAAATTCACATTGGCTATGATCAAAATATCTTGACCTCAAGACATAAAAATAAATTTGGTTTTATTGTTGTGTACAATATTAGATTTAGTACACTTTTTGTATAAAATGATTTATCAGTCATATAAATGTAAAATTAATAGTGTAATACAGGTTGTTGTCTCATCGTTATAAAAAAAATACTTCTTTCTAAAATCAATAATTTTATTTATTTGTTTTACAATATATTTTCGTATTAAAATTATGATAAGGAACAGCAGGAATTTCAAAATTAGTATTCAGAGAGTAGCATTCAAACCATCACTTTTTTTCCCCACCATTAAAACCCCTAGCAATTTAAAATCAGATATAATTTTATAAATTAAAATAAAGTTTATTAACTATAATGTTACCTTCTGGCAATATAGTAAGAAGTTAAAGATCCATTTAATGTAAGTTAGACTTATTAAATTAAGGGTGGATTGAACTTTTCCCAATTTTATGCGCCTGCTGAAAGTCTATTCTTTCAAAACATCTTACGTGGACTAAGCTAATGTAGTTTGGATTTTAGTGACAGGGATCAAACCCCGGTCAGGTGTACTTAACGTGATATTTCCTAAATAGTCTACCACATTACCTCCAAGCAAATGTGTGTACACTTTGTATAAATAAAAATCCTTTCAACCATATTTATTAGCGATTCGTACAGCAAGTATGGATAGTGAAACGTGGTGGCAACATTTAATAATATATTTTAAAATCCTTACAAAGATAGTTCTATGCTGTTCTAAATTAAAATGTCGGCATAAGTTTCTGATTGGGTTTTCGAGCCGTTATTAAAATGTGTACTCCTCCTCTCCGCCTGAAATGAAAGAGGTTTGTAAACTCTCATCACCCGACGAGAAAAAGGAAACTGTCAGTATTTATTGCGGTATATTCATAAAAACTAAGAGATTAATAACTATGGTTTTTGAAGTCAATAAATTGTTTGGCCACTTAAACAATAATTTAAGGACGTTCCCTACCTGTGACGTCACGGCAGGTCCAGATAGAATTTCCCATGTAGGCCTAAATTAATATACTTTTTTTTAAGAGATAACGTTGAAAAAACCATATAAATTCGTTAAATATATTCTAGAATTAGGCTTACATTGTCACAAAATTAATATTTTTATCTTGAAGTAGTTTTTAAAATATTTGTTACTAGACCCTTCCTCGCCCCCCTCTACCATAAAATATGAGTGACTATCGACATTTTTATGAGGAATAAATTAAATTTTCAAAATAAAATATAGCTTATGCTACTCACTGATAATGTAGCTTTATATTGGTGAAATAATTTTTTTAATCGGTCCAGTAGTTTGAGTTTATCCATTACAAACCAAAAAACAAGAAATCAAGTATTTCCTCTTTATAATATTAGTGTAGGTGTAGATAAATCGTCTACAATTTGGGCTATTTGGATTGATCAAGAAAATGGTCTGTAGGAATCTTCCTTCTTATGTTACTCACTGATAATGTAGCTTTATATTGGTGAAATAATTTTTTAAATCGGTCCAGTAGTTTGAGTTTATCCATTACAAACAAAAAAACAAGAAATCAAATCTTTCCTCTTTATAATATTAGTGTAGGTGTAGATAAATCGTCTACAATTTGGGCTATTTGGATTGATCAAGAAAATGGTATGTAGGAATCTTCCTGCAGGAAGAAGATTTTTAAAAAAAACATGGAAACAAATGGATATCTAGAACAGGAAACCAGAAAAATATTAATATAAAAAGCAAGTAAATGTTTTCAAGGTGCAAATAATATAGTGACTGTGTAAACTCGTCAGAAGAAGAGTGGAAATGGTATCAGCAGATAAACAAGAGAACACGCAAGGTTAACTGTTCATTTTCTTTACTTTTTTTATATTTATAAGTGTGATAGTGCTTAGATTGCTTAAGCGCACTAGATTAAGTAATTCTTTCATCAAATAACTCCCTTAGCGTCCCTATCTCATTTTATCAGTGCAAATAAAAAGGCTGCAACATTTTTTCTCTCTTTTCTAATGAAGGGGAGAGAACATTTGATGGCTAAGACCCCACCTCACAGCAGATTAACCGACATATTAAAAATAATATATGTTTTAGTCAGATATTTTATTGAATTGTAGTTTTCTGAATTATTTTATTGACAACACTGAAATCGGGGGCAATAATAACTTTTTAAATTTCAAAATAAGTATTTTTCAAGAGTGGATGTAATTTTTAATATAATAAAATAGATTTACTTGCCTTAATTTTAGTGTTTTCTTTAAATTAAAAAAAAGATGACAGACTGCGATGCAATGCCTGGTTAGAGCTCTATAACTTAATTTAGGTGTGTTTTATTTTTATTTTATCATCAGGTGTAGCTACCTATTTGGTTTTAACGCTTATGTACTAATTAAACTTAATGTTTAAAGCATGAAAACTATATTTGGAGGAAGTGTACCTGGATTTTCGTGGAGGGAGAGTGGAAAACAATTTTGGAAAAATCACCCTCAGTACATCCGACCCAGTTTCGAAGATCGATCTCCCCGTCATCGGCTGTCTAGTCTACTGCAAGAGGGCTCCTTAGAATATAGGTGTTCAGAGCTCTGCAAACACATCTTTATTTTCACTCATATTAGAGAGGAATTAATAAATTTGAAAATTTCCTTAACAATCATTCTTAAAGCATATCTAAACTAATGGATTTTAAAAGAAAGTAAAACTTCAATAATTCATATTATACACTTTTTCCTTTGGTTTTATATATTTTGTGTGCGTGGGTGTGTAGCTGTGTGAAGTCATAATGGTGTGAGTGGGTATGTGTGTGGGTGAGGGTGCTATTAATTCCAGATATGTGACTGTATAAATAAAATTAATAATTTATAACTATCTCTCTTAAGAACCCACAAATTCAGACACTTTCTAAAGTATTTAGGAGTGACCTTTAAAAGTACACATTTGTATAACAATAATAATAATATTTAGCACCGCGTCTTACTACCCGTTCGAGTTATAAGCTTTAAGTACTAATTACGCTAATGGAATAGGAATTGGGAAGGGTAAATTAGATGAAGTGAACCCGAATTTGCGTGGAGGGAGAGTGGAAAAACATTTAGGAAAACCACCCCCAGCTCACACGACCGAGATTCGAACCTCGATCTCCCGGTCCTCAGCAGTTGAGCTCAACACGACCAGCGCGTTAGCCAACTACGCCACTGAGGCGGGTATTTGTATCGTAAAACGCTTGATAGTTTTTAATGCAATAGTTTCTAATCATTCCTAATAATAATAATAGTACAACTGTTTTCCCTCTTTCCCTTTACATACATTTTCATCCCAAGTGTTGTAGCTACTATTTCTGCACACTCTAAACGAGTAAGTTTCCACCAGAAACGCCAGACAAATTATTACACTGAAACTTAATTTGATCTTTCTACGTCAAGTTTAATTTTACTCCGCTATAAACTAGCCGAAAGAGAAGGAAGTGTATCAAAATTCCTTTAAACATAAAAAAAAAAATCAA
>CABFOV010004560.1:0-38537 GCA_902141375.1 Timema poppense | reverse complement strand
CTTAAACAAAATCCCCCCCCCCACCACCTTCCGACCAACTCGTCAAACCCTTCCTCCGACCCGAAAACCTCCCGGTAATCCGCTTGCCATTCCAACGCAGCTCTGGACTTCTCGACAAACGGTGAACATTCCATGAATTTAAATGCCTGTTTGAACCATCGCTATTCAGCCACGTCCCTTTTGCCTGACCCCACTAGCCCCCAAACCCCTAAATCCTGAACTCCATCCTCTTATCCCGGTGAAGTTATGTCTCGAACACTCCCAACATACCCACTAGGTCCCTCAATCGATGTTGAGGGTTCCCTTCCTAAAAAAAAAAATAATCCAAATTTTAAACCATCGGGATTAGGTGTCAATCATGTGTCAACATTTTTCTTTTTCTTGTCTCTTTCAAATTTGTAGTGGATAAAATCATGTAGAGCGCTTCTGTTGTTTCACTTTAGGATTTTATTTTATGAAAACTATAAATTTAATCCATCCATCTATATTAAGAATTGAAGAGTTGGGTTTATCTGTCATGAACATTACGTGGTATTTATCGCACGTAGAGGTACGAAATTTTAAAAGCCCCTGTACATGAACATATGCACCTCAATGCTCAAATTTTAAAATCTTGATTAGATGTTTTTAATTAATTAAAAATTGGGCCAAGCTTCAAGCAATGCAGGGCTCTTGACCTTGCGCTCCCTTCTGCCACACCAGGCACTAACTTTAAATTACTTTGCACGCATAACCATTTAACTACTCGGGCAACGTTGGGTACTTCATCTAGTTATTATATTTATAAAAATTTAATATCAATATTTTATTTGAATTATAAAACATTTGTGAATGTAATTCCATTACACAAGAGTGATGGTTATCCGAGATTCCGTATTATCAGATGTAGTTATACTTCGTGATAACTGTCTAGAAAATGATCCGCATTAAAAGGGTTCAGCCGTCTAGCGTGAGTACTGGAGTGAATTATCGTGTGACTCATTGTCTCCGTGTATTGTAGCGCTGTACGTATTGTTCGCAGCTACATCTAGTGGAGTGAGCCTGCAACTGACCGTTAAGGCTTTGTGACACTGCGATACTTCACTAGTCACCACTTAATTAGCGGCTATTGCATTTTCCAGATACTTCTATGTCACATTGTGTTAAGTTAAAGGCGATTTGTAGCAGCGAGTACAGCAAATCACGTAGTTTTTTTTATATTGGTAAATAACATCCGCTACTGGAATGCGATTCCACTGTCACACTGGGCAACTAGAGCGCTACTCGCTAGCGGTGAGTGAGTCGCGTGACCCTCAAGATCTTAAAATAAGAGACATTTACTCAAAACTCGTAGGACATGTGAAACGAAATAATAAACATTGCTGCAGAAACATTTAACCAAAAGTATGGATGTAATAATATACCCTGTTACAGAAACATTGAGAAAAGAGGAGCATCTCTGTCCACAATAAATTTCATATTTCTAATCATTACATAAAAATATATGTACGTTTGCTCATAGATGAGAAACTATTGGGTTTTATAAAAATATATTCCAGATTAAATATATTTTTAATTTTAAGAGTACTACAACTTTCCAATGATAAGTTATTTAACATTTAAAGTAGTTGATAAGATATGATCCGATTTAGAAATGTATGCTAACGTAAATTCCTTTAAATTCATTTTAGTGGGAAAACGAGAATGCAATTTTTTTGTAATGTTAAACAACGCCTAGATACAAAATTGAGTGAAAATCGTCAGAGTGTATTTTTAGAAAATCTATTTTTGTTCTCTTTGCTCTTCAGGAAACTACTTTTAATTTAAGGGTTGGATATCTAACGCCAAAAGCCCCTCGAGGGACCTTATTAAAACTCTAGATACCAAATTTTATCCCGTACGGAAACTGGTTTCGGCTCTGGTCCGATATATGGAGAGGCAAAGAGACAAACCGGTACCGTCGTGAAAACCACTTTTCGGTTTCAGGGTGTCACGAAACGTCGAAATCTTGAGTTTCATTTATTTTTTATTTTTTTACGATCACAGTACTTCTCTCTTCGAGGGTTTGAGAGAAAGTAAAAGTGAGTGAGTGACAAAGAGAGACACCTTAAGTTGTCTTGAGAGATTTTAGGGAAGTCCTCTCAAATTCATTTCTATTGAATTCGTCAGTTAGATCATACTAGATATTACATCGAATCTGGCGCCCAGGGGGCCTCCTAAAGTTTAGCGCATACCTGTACTAATCGTATCACCTCTCTTTGGGTTGGTACGTATTATTTTAAGTTGGCACATACTTGTAGACTTTGTTTGTTCTGGAAGGTAATAAGATTGCCCTGAAAGTTATCGCTATGGTGTAGCTTATAATAAGATTAGGTTTAGGCCATTAACAGTTTATTAAAAGAAGAAACAAAACCTTGTAGTGTGGGTTAGTAAGTAGTGGATGGATCAAGAACTTTAAAGCTAATGTAGCGATTTTTTTATTTAGTGAAGAGTTAGGACTTAGAGGACCAAGATGAATTTAAAACAATTTTAACTGTATGATAATTCGGTCTATGAAACCAAATTTTGACTCAATAATGTAATTAATTACTCTTCATCCATTTATAGACGTGAACTATCCATTTAATTATTGATATATCTGACCCCAAGATGTGGTCAAAGGGTTATCGTAGAGATCCGGACATACCTGTAGTCCAGCAGTCAGTAATCAGGAGTTTGCGCACAATTGAGCGGCTTGCAACGGCGTGTATCGAATAGTTACGTAAAGGAAAACATTATCTCACCACAAACATTATTATTAACCGTCCGATTCGGGCAATAGCAAGTCCATCCCGCAAAATGTGCGCTACCCTTTCGAACTAAGCCCTTTGCCTATTCTTAAATTATAAAAGACTGTATGATCAGTATTAAATGAAGTTATTACTTAATTAAATCTAAATGTATTGTTATTTCTCCCGTTGAACGAGTCCCAGTGTCAGAAACCACTACAGCTTGTAGAATCGAAACTCTTGGATCAGAAACATATAACGTAATCACAAATCTGGAACGGGTGTAAATTATATCGATAGTAGTTTGTGAGTCGACAGATATCACGGATATAGTTCATTTGAGCTAATTCAGGCGTTATTTTGTTGGCAGCTGTTTTCATTAAGAACTGTTTTGACACTTCCTCTGAATGAAAATACTATTAGACAAGTTATTTTCGAAAAAAAAAAATCAAAATTATTCGCTGAAAATAAAACAGATTCTCAGGATATTTGTATCGTTGTAGTGGATGTTGCTCTTTCCAATACAAAACAAAAGTGGTTTAGTTGCAAAATTGACAGCTTCATGCCATAAAATATCTTACACTGCATTATTCACCAAAATGCCTTGTGCGCCAGACTTTAGGGTGACAAAGTATGTTTTAGAGACTCTCTAGAACATTTTTGACCATTTTAGATTAAAGTCCAACCATTAATACGGGTTTTTTCACGAATCATTATTAGCAGACATGTCTGTAGAATACTGAGATCTGATTTCGTTGGTTAAGCAAAGCAGTGGTACGGAGGTTTATTGAGCTCAAAAATGAGATAGTCGTGTTTCTTGGTTCTAGCTATAAAAGAAGATGCATAATTCAAAACTTTATGCAGAATGAAGATTTTGTGTGTAAAGCTAGTTTATCATGCGATGTACTTTGTCACACTAATGTGTCTAGAAGTCAACTTCAAGGAAAATACAAATGTATAGTGAATATAATTGAAAGGCTTGACATATTTTCTTTGTACTAAACCTAAGGGAAATTTCTCCATTTTCCGAAATTGCGTGAAATTATTGATGCTTCGTCAAAGGGTATTATTCCTGTTATGTTTAATTATTTTAGTAGTTTGAAGAAGAAATCTTAGGTTTAATTTAAAGAGTTCAACATTGATAAAGAAATAATGAAATATGTTTAAAATTCCATTAAACTTCTAGGGACAAAAATATTCTGGGAGATGTTCACAGTTTCTACCTCAAATTGATGAAGGGGCCTTTTCAGTTAGAATTAACAGATCTGAGATTATCACAGGCACTTTCAAGATGTAGTATTGGTGCAGTTTTGGATTGATAATAATTCAAGCATGTTCCAAACGTATAAAAAAATTAAGCTGGTTTTGTTGTTATTATCTATGTTCGGGTCTACTTTTGCTTGTATATCATCTTTTTTATGCATATCAACGCTATCAAGTATAACACCTAGACCTCACTGGAAAATAAGCGACTATAAGTTCTAATCACTCTGGCACTTGTGAAACAAATTTTTCACAAGTTACTAAGGGACCAGAAGTATTACTTTTCCCCATTAAGTATTTATCTTAATTTTAACTTTGATAATTTACTATCGAATGATTTTGGCATGATTTAATTTTTCATATTTGCTAGTATTCTTCTTACTTTTACATTTTAAGTCACTGAAATAGATTAATAAAATACTACTCACTTCAGTGGCCGCATGGTCTAACGTCCTACTCTAGCAGTTGACTAGACCACCGATGACGTAGGGATACAGGTTCAAATCTCAGTTGGGTGTACCGAGGGTAGTTTCTCCAAAATGGCTTTAACCTCTTCCTCCTAAAAAAATATAACCTTAATAATTTCCTAGAACTATTTGCGTAATTAGTACATGAGCGGATAAATTGAACGGGTAATATGCTGTGCTAAAAAAAAGTGTAACCAAATTGACATTTGACTTTTTTTTCCCCCCTTTCAACTGCAAAAGTATAATCTAATGACGTTCAAAACTACGGCCAGGCCGAATTAAATATCCGGCACACTAAATATTATTATTTGTTGGACTGTCCCGCTTGAGTAAATAATAGTTTAAATAGCCTTGCCTTAGATCATTCGACCATCGAAGAAGTTAACATTGATGCTATTCCACACCGAAGTAGATCGTTATGGTCCCTTGTAGAATAAACATGGTTAAAACTGTTTGATAACCGGTGAGTTTGCCTTATCGATCAATTTAATGGCGGTCGTATATCAATCAACCATTGCACATGAAGCGAGAGATGGTCAGCTGATTGAGAGGGTTGAAATAGATTCTCACAATGCTTCGATGGATTGTTTATTTGTGTGGCTTAGTGACAACTATTGGTGACTTATACTAATTAAATATAGTGCAAACACAATAGCCAAACCCTAAGCAGTTAATTTTAATTGTAGAAAACCAACCCTGTTGGGAATTTAACCTGAGACTTTCAATAAACAAGCTTCCCACTTGTTAAAGGATTACACTATTTTGAAGGAGATCATTAATAGAAGTGGCTTTTATAATACATTTATATCGAAAAAGATGTATTTGAAATTGTTTAGACCTGTTTTTTCATCGTTATTGACAACCGCACTGTTGGTAACGTGACGTAAAGCATCACACTCTCAAAATACTGTATCGTTGGAAATGGAATCGTTGAAGCTAAAACTTTGGATTGGATATAAATATATTGGATCACATAGCTTTGGTCGAGTTGCTTTATATATCAGTAAGGTGTATTTTAAATACTCATAATCAAATTTTTAAAGTAAGATCATTTTATACTCGTAAAATACATACACATTTTTATGACCAACAGTTTTCTTTATTATTAATATTATTTTATGGGTATTGACAGTATAAATCAAAAGTGACAGCTGCAGATATATTACCCGACGTTTATCTAGTAGTTATCTAGCTGTCAGATAAGGATATTCATATGAAAATTTTGACTATTACTATCTTTGATATCTCAACATTGATTTTACTACAATGTTGTCAATAAAATGGCTACTATTATTGGTATAGAACTCAACAATTCAGCTTTACTTTTGTTTATCTGGTGGTAACCTGGTGGTCTAGGAGTAAGGTGTCGGACTTCTGTTCTGGAAGGCCAGGGTTCAATCCTCGGTCCCGGCACATATTTATCTGATTACCAAACCCTTCCTTCACCTCTGAAAAGACAACTTGTGAATGTGGGGAATGCCAGGCCCCCACCGTGGTTCGGATTCTACGTTAAACTGTAGGTCCTCCATTTCATCTCACAATCACCCTACCATTACACATAAGCGTAAGTGCATATTACCCGAACGGGTAGTAAGACGTGGTGCTAATAATAATGTTTATCTGGAGTAATTAACGTACTTTTCTTTACCAACTGACTATAAAATAACACGAACTACTCATTAATTCAACTCTAGATAATGCACAGCAACCTTTATCCTGGTCATCAATTCATTAATGCGAAAGAGGAATTCCCAGTTTCACCATTCTAGGAATCGAACCTAAGGCCCTTAACTAAGTAGAATGAGGTGCTACCGACTGAACTAAGGTTTCGGACTTTGAATTCACCTAATATTTTATGAAAATCTTAAGCAATATTTTTCATTGTGTAATTTATTCGCCGTTTGTATGTGACAGGTATCATGGATAAGAAGGAGAGACTCCCATATCCTGACTGTGGACCGCTACACGTTCATCGCCGATGAACGATTCCAAGCGTTCCTAGTGGAAGCCACGGACACGTGGACCTTGCAGATCAAATACGTACAGGCGAGGGACGCCGGTCAGTACGAGTGCCAAGTCAGCACCGAGCCCAAGATGAGCCACTTCATCACGCTGAATGTAGTCGGTGAGTGTAAAGTAGTATAAACCCAGTCTGCATTGAGCAAAAGATGAGCCACTTCATCACGCTGAATGTAGTAGGTGAGTGTAAAGTAGGAGAAACCCAGTCTGCATTGAGCAAAAGATGAGTCACTTCATCACGCTGAATGTAGTTGGTGAGTGTAAAGTAGGAGAAACCCAGTCTGCATTGAGCAAAAGATGAGCCACTTCATCACGCTGAATGTAATAGTTGAGTGCTAATTAAGACTATTTAAGTCAGCGTCTATCCTCTAAATTATCACTAAGCTGTATCCTAACATCACCTTGTAATTAAAAACCGAACTAAACCTTACCTCTATATTTAATAAGTATGGATATTAAGTCGATATATGATTATTAAAATTTCAAAGCTTTCTCAAAAGTTGAACACTTTACAAGATTGACAATAAAGTATAAAATAAATAAACTTACTCAGATTAATTACAGGCATTTGACTTTCTTAATTGATTAAGATTTTTTAATACCAGCAATCCCGCACGCCGTTGTCTGTGACCCACTGTGGTATAAGAATTATATAAGCCCCATCTCAGAAATGAATTCCTTCATACGTCAGGAGAGCAGAGGTAAGAGAAGGTCGAATGGCCGGATCTAGAGCATTATCTCTACCCATACTTAGTAACAAACCATTTATTCCAGTCCTTCGTCACAGGCTTTTCTACACATTTCTATGGTTACATGGTCTAACGCGTCATTTTTGTCATAAACTGCATTGCCAATGATATGGAGATCAGGGTTCAAATCTTGGTCGGGTGCATTGAAGGATATTTTTTCCTAAATGGTTCTATCTCCACAAAAAATTTCAATATATTCCTTCTAGACTGATAATAAATAATAATTTATTATTATTATTATTATTATTATTATTATTATTATTATTAGCACCGCGTCTTACTACCCGCTTGGGTTATACGCACTTACGCTAATGTGTAGGGTGATTGCGAGATGAAAATGGAGGACCTACAGTTTAACGTGGAATCCGAACCACGGTGGAGGCCTGGCATTCCCCACATTCACAAGATGTCTTGTCAGAGGTGAAGGAAGGGTTTGGTAATAAGATAAATTTGTGCCAGGACCGAGGATTGAACCCCGGCCACCAGCACAGAAGTCTGACACCTTATAAACTGAATATTGAACATCCCTAGCACAATAGGGTAAATAACGGGTATTATAACGCACTGGACTTTAAAACATAACATATTTTACCGTTGTGAATTTTGAAGATATTGGTAAAGAATGAGGATTATCCTTCTCGCCTTAAAAAAATTGCTAACGTAAATAAAATCCAAGCTAAAATACCGTTCAAGAAAGTTTGACGCCATCGTTCTAGGGTGGGGGTGAGGGTGGGGGACCATTTCGCCTTGTACTAATATGGTCGACGAAAAAGGTACTAAAAGCATCACCGCCAAAGACGACACAAACACTGTCGACGTCATGTTATTGTCGTGTAAGCATGTAGGGTGGGCGAGACTCCACGACAGCTCTAGAGAAGGCCGTGACTGGTCTAATGCCACGAGCATTACAAGGATACGTGACAGGCCGAGCTACGACAAGAAGGCCAGGAATACAAAACATCGTCTCCACAAAGAATATTCTTCTCGCCGCACCACGGCTTGTGTAGGCTTCTTTATGTGAAAAACATTTCCCCCACCTCTCTCTTTCTCGTCGACGAAAACAAGTTACTAGGGAAGCACAAACAATACATCTAAACGGACTGCACCATTTGCCAAGGATATATGTCATCCTCTGTTGATCTAAATGCCACATACACGTGGGTGATGTTTTACTACCCCATTCAGCAGAGGAACATGTACTGAAATTATGATGGAAGCTATCAAGAGACATACAGCGTCTTTGCTACTACGAAATGTACGACGGTCATTGATTTTATCCCTGCTTTGGGAAAAGTTTTTTACTCGTGTTAATTTTATTTTTCAGCCAGAATCTTACTATTTGTTCGTGTTGTACCTATATATTGGCTAATCTAATAGATCATGGATGAGGAAGTTTGAATATATGTGAAGTGTGTATGAATTTGCCTGGAGGGAGAGTGGAAAACCATTCAGGAAATACCACCTTTAATAAGCCCGACTGGTAATCGAATCCGTTTCCCTGCCATTGGCAGTCCAGTCTATTGCATTAGCATTAGACCATGTGACCACCAAAGTGAGTTTGGGAAAAATATGCTAAAATGAAAACTATATTTCAGTAAATAGGTTTTGAATGTAAAATGCATGGTGTATTTTGTAACCTTCTAGCATGTTTGCTTTCTCTCAACTCCAAGGGTAAATAAAGTATTGTTAATTCAAAAATCTCTAATTCAAGATCTTGATGGAGGTTTCCTGACACTTGAACCCTAAAAAATGGACCGTTCACACGATGCAAATTTTCTGTATGCCTTTCTGTATGTCTGTATCTTGGCCTAGATCAGTTTTACTGATTGCCCTGGAACTTGGTATTTAGGGTAGGAGTTTTCGAATTATATATCGAGTATCAAATTGTAATACTTTACTTAAAGGCGAAAATAGAAGGAAAGCCATTTCTCAAAATTGGGTTTAACGATTTTAATTCAATTTCGTATCTAGACACATTTTTAAACACACGTGTTTGACATTACAGACGAAATAGTACATCTCATTTTACTGGTAAAATTATTTAAAGGGCACACACATTTGATATAGTCGCAATTATTTTAAATTTAATTATATAATTGATTTTATCCCTGTCGCATCATTGTAGGATTATTAAAAATAAAAAACTTTTAATTTTATATATCATATTCTTTAAAACCAATAGTTTCCAAGCTATGAGCAAATATATATTTTTAAATGAAGTTTTGGTAAATTTATTGATATGTTCCTTGGTGAACAGTGATGTTACTTTTTTTCTAAACGTTTCTGTAACAGTATATATATATATATATATATATATTCCATTTACGCTGTTTGTTGGAATGTGATACTCTTTTTTCAAAAATATTTCTGGAACAATTTCCATTAAATCGTTTCACATATCATAAATGTTTTAAGTACAGTCAACTTTCAATTATCTGTTGTAATGGAGGGGACGAGTGTAGGCCTGTATTCATGGGGGGGGAGGTTCAATGGGGTACGGACACCCCTCCAAAATTTAACGAAAAATAAAAAAAATACAAAAAAGACTAAGAGTATGGTGAATAACTTGTTTGGAATAATTATTGAGGTACCACGACTGGTTAAGAAACGGACTAAAAGGGATAACCATCCCCACAATTCTATTGAAGAGTACTATTTCATATCCATCTTCCTGCCTTGTGTAAACGGATTTATTGGCAATCTTCAGCAACATTTTTATCAAAATAAGGATTTTATTTCAGTAATAGAGGTTTTGTTACACAAAAACACACATGAAAGTCATGTGAGCAAACTATAAAAACAAAACCTTTACTATGATGAGACCTCTCAGGGCGGTGGTTGAGGCAAAATACCTCTTGCGTTGTAAAAAGTGGAAAGACAAGAAACAATCCGACATACCAAAACAGACTATTCGACATCTACTACGTGTTCTAACTACTTTACCTGTGTCAACGACCGAGATAGAGAGGTAATTTTCCTCATTGAAAAAGGATTAAGACCTATTTAAGAAACCAGATGTGAAGTTAACGATTGACTCACCTGGCACTGATGTCAATTCACTATCCAGTGTCTTTCACATCTGCGGACGTTTTGGATATCATGACCAAGAATGCTAACAGAAGACTACTGTTGTAAAAGTGATGGATAGTGGTGCATGAAAACTTGTCATACACATTTTAATTTTTGCATTATTTGGACTTGGTTTTTTTACCTTTAACTGTGTTAATTTATAAATTCATTTAACAAATTTGTTGCTTTCTGATTTTACAACAGACCCAAAAACAATATGAATTTATTGACCCCCGCAAAAAGTTTCATATAACATTTCAAAAAACTTTAATCAGAGTCAGAAATAATGGGGTTTACAAAAAGTCAGGGTGGGGGTAGCATAGCATTGGATAACACCCCCCAAAATGAAATCCTGGATACGTGCTTGACCTAACGTGAATGCGTTTATGAACACATCATTATATTTCACGTACTGAGATAATAAAAACGCGGCATTTTTTTTTTTTCAAAAACGTATCTTCTACTGTTAGTGGTGCCACGGTTAACGCTGCAAAGCGGATAATCCACCCACGGATAGTCGGGAGTTTACTGTACATGCATTATTATTTTTATTTTTTTAAGGAGTGAGAAATTCTGTGTGGTACACAGTACCATTTTAAAAAAATGGACGTAGCTTGATTATACATTCCCACTAGTATATAAAAAAAATTATATTTTCATTTTACTTTTAATTGAAAGACACCATGGCCATCGAAGACACACAAATCACTGTTAGATTTCCTAATGTAAGTCAACTGCTTTGTTTCTCTAGCAGTGGATCCGATCACAGCATCGGTCTTGTCCAGTCTAGTCCACAGATAGTGCGAAGAACGGGATTTTAATCCCGGCTGGATGTACTGAGATGTTTTATTTTCCATTAATAGTGTCCTAAATTCTCCTCATGAAAACATGACAAATTTTGTTTGAATAAGGTTGCTACAAAACACTTATTTTGACCTTTTTCTCTGCTTCTGGTTTTTAGATTTTCACTGTATCAATTAGACCCATTTTTAAAAGTTATTTGATATGTATTAGACATTACGGCCATCTTAAAGGTAAATGGCAGCTATAGAAACTATATTTTATCCCGGCCAAAGCTTTAACTCCTAAACTAAAAGAAGACTTAAAATGAGAAACGATAGTCAATCATCATAATTTATAAATAATATATAATATGTTTTTGTATTTTCACACATTTTTTTATTAGCTAACAATCAAACTAGAAGTTTGTTATTGAAAAAACCCTTTTGGAATATTTCGTCTTTATTTTGGCTGGAACAATATTTTCAAATAAAGCCCCATGGAATTAAATATGAAGTTAGTGCTGAACGACTGCGCGGCAATTTAGGGCTTGTCGAGGTGGTCCCCTTAACAGACTGTTAGATTTCCATTTATGCTTTTTGGCTAAACTCTTTTATTCTTTTTTCCAATATATTTTTGTGACATTGTATAAAATTTATTTTCCTAGATTTATGATCTATAGAAAAGTATTTAAAAAAACTTAAATATGATGGATTCCAAATAGTGGATCAAATTATGCCAGAAACATTAAAAGTGAATAATTCTTTATCCAAACTGTAAAATTAATACTATACAACTTCCATTTGTTTTAAATCCTTACCAAACATGCTTTGTCGCTATCCTTTTTACGTTTTTTTAAAATTAGCAACAGAGGAAAGACATTAAATATTGTGCAAATAGAAAATATAACTTCCTAAGGAAATATCGGATTTTATTTAACACATTTTTAGATTATATATCTACTTTTACATTCTGATCTTGCCAACCTAATTTTCGCATTTTGTAACACAATTCAAACCAATAAAATATTATTATTTAACCAACCTGCTTCGGTGGCCACGTGGCTTAGCCCGCTAGTCTCATGTTAGAATAGACTGCCTACGACAGGCAGATCTAGGTTCTAATCTCGGTCGGGTGTACTGAGGGTGGTTTTCTCAAAATGGTTTTACACACTCCCTCCGTGCAAATGCGGGTACACTAACTTCCTCCAAAAAATTTCAAACTTCCTCATCCCAAAAATTTATTAGTCAATACATAAGCATATAAACCAAATGGGCAGTAAGATGCGGTGCTAAAAAAATATTTAAACAGAATTTAAAATTTAGTTTATTTTCCCTGTGATTAATTCCATATACTAAAAAAAACCGAACAACGTTACTTTATAAACTCCCCGTGGAAATGACGGGTACACTAGATAGTATTAGATAAAAAAAAATTACATATTCATAGAAACCCTGAATTGTGGTTAATAAATTGATTGGATTTCGTTAGATAAAAATTTTGATTAAAGTATAAATGATGGTTGTATTTTTTTAATGATAAAAAATCTATTTTTTATTTTGAATGATATAAAAGAAATTAAGGTCTGACATTTAAACACTTGAAAGATCAAATATATAAGGTTAAAAAAATCTTATTTATAAATTAATTTTCTTCTTCTGTATTTGGTCAGAATATGATCGCTATAATAGCCTGTTCAAACATATATTTTATCAATATTCTTTGGTAGATGTATTAAATGTGCGTATATATATATATATATATATATAACAGTAGAGGTAAATAAACTTACCAACTTAGCAGGCTGGGGGAACTTTGATATTGTTATTGGAATATTATAGTTAAATCGCATTTAAATCAACCGGTGCACACGAATTGCGGAGTAAATATTAAATCTATAATGACTTTGTTCATAATGGAAAATGGATAATAGGTTAGGTTATACTAGGTTAAGTTAGGTTAGCTTAGGCTAGGGTATGTTGTGTTATGAGTTAAGAGTTAAATATGATCACAGGTTGTTCCTAAACGGATGTACACATGCTGACAGGTATATTTTAACCCGCAATTCGAGTGCGCCCTAATCAACAAACGTGACAGTAGTTTTCATTTAAAAGGTAAAGTACAGTATTCTATTTTGCTAAAATATTTCAACTAGTTATATTTCGTGCATGTATAAATGAATCCATAAATACTACACTGAACTTCAAATGCGTTTTGATATCCATTTTAATTATCTAAGTAAAAGTTCGTCCAAAAAAAAAAGTCTACTGAAATTTCAGTGAATCTACAAATTCATAGTTTTATGTTGTCACGATTATGCAGACATGTCCATTGATCGGATTGAATCCGATTCCAATTTAACGGTTTAAGCGACCTTTTCGCGTCCACAAGTAATCGCCCATTTGCCACATTCAATCAATCGTGATTGTTCTCACAGTCCGACTGTGAAGGCAGCTTAAGAACATCACTGCACAGTTGGGAGTTAATAGAACCTACCAATAGCACAATGGTCGACTACTGCAATACGGCAGTGCCACTTCCCGGAGCTATTAACATGTCGGTTGTAGTGGACCACCGGTGGAAACATGGGGTCGTGGGAGATAAAGGGGGGGGGGGAGGGTATTGTACTGCGCTCAGACTCCAAGATACAGCCCTGGAGTTCGACTACCTTGTCCCATACCGTGGGCCAGACCTCACCCCCTCCCTGATTAGTTATACCCGAACGATTATGCTTTGAAGCGTGCTCGACAACAGATTGACTATGAAATCAATGTCGACTTACACATTTGTCATGAGGTCTAGGCCCGTAATCCCCTGTGGCGAATAAAATATAGGTCATCTACTTCAAGCGAGCATCTGTAAGCAAGCATTAAACAAGTATTTTACAATTATCTCTAGGATAACTAACAAAAATAATACGAGTTAAATTATTCTAAAGAGATTATAATACTGATTTGCTCACTTTGCAATAACTTTAAATAGTATGATTAATAAAATAGCCTTAAAAGTTGAAAAAATTATTTTTATTAAAAAATGGATTTTTTTAAATAAATTAAATAACCAAAAAAATAGGGGTATTTGCATTTGTTTATAGCGACTAAATTATTTGCAAACAATCTTTTGCAAATAAATAAAACCGAAAAATTGTTTTCCTAAGCAATTAATATGTCACTACGAAATCATTTCAAATCCTTTTTTTATTTTATTTTGTAAATACATAATTTTACTATTGTTATTTATATATGAAAGTAAGTAACAAATCAATTTGGTTTTTGAAAAAAAAAAACTATTCTCGTTTGAAAGTGTAAATTGTATGAGCAAATCGCTGTGACTTTTCGTTGAATTTTTTGCTTGAAAACAAAAAAAATATATCACTTTATTAATGACACTAATTGTAAACATAAAATTAAAAAACATACTTGGTTAGGTAGACTAAGATGAATACACACAATATGATATCCTGCCAATAGATAACTTTATACTGGTACCATGTTTTTTGCCTCATTTGATAAAATTAAAAATCTTACTATCCACTAAATCTTCCAAACACGAAGAAAATGATAATTCTTAGGTTAACAAGAGTATTGTAATTGTCGATACTTAATTGAAATAGTTATTTTAATTCTCAGGCAATAACTGTTAAGAGAAATTCAAGGTTTATTTGGTTTGGAAGTTGACCACAATCCCACTTCATATCATAAGTCACAGCACCAAGTGGTTCAAGTTTTATATTTTTATACAAAGATTACGCTAGTTTCAAAGCAGCGTCGGCGAAAAAAAAAAGACTGTTTAAGATTTTATTTACCCACTTTGGTGGCCACATGGTCTAGGGTGCTACTCTAACAATGGATTGAATGCTGATGGTGGGGAGATCATGGTTCAATCCCGGTCGGGTGAGGGTGGTTTTCATAAGGGATTCCCACTCTTTATCCACGCAAATGTGGGTACGCTAACTCTTAATACAACCTTCCTCATCCTTAAAACAAAATCGTAATTAGTACATAATCGTATACCCAAATGGGTAGTAATACAAGGTACTAAAGAAAAAAAGAAAATATGAAACACAAGTAATAGTCCGTATTTTTTTCGATTTTTATAACAATAAACATTTCTGGGCAAAAAATATAGATAATATCTCAAAAGTTTTTTATATTTGTCATCAACATTTCGTAATTCAGCCGGAACATTTCTTCATTTTAAAATGTTCTGGTAAAATGACGAGATATTCGTTGCTCATATTCAAAAACTTTTAGATTACAATTTATATTATTATTATTATTATTATAGAAAATTAAAATAGTGTTCTATTGAAGAAATATTTTATTTATTATGGCTTAAAAATGTGTTTTGTTATATAAAGTTGCGTTCTCTCCTATCCCCCTTACTTTTTTATTTCAACTGGTTAAACACCCGACTGATGACGTAACCTAATCCAATTAAAAAATGCACGCTTTAATAAGTCTAGCCATGTATAATTTTTGAAATGTAGTTTTTTTTTAATATGTAAATATGTTTAGAACAATTAATTTTATGCTAGAATACACCAAGAAGAACCATATTCCACTCACACCGTTATTGTAAATTAAATTTAAACACGATAGCCATAAAATAAACAAATCTGTTTACAACATGGCACATAACTATGACCTAAATTATATGTAATGACAAAATTTAGCTCCAAAACGTTACATTAAAATCTTTCGGCCTGTTTGACAAATTATATTATTATAATGTACAGGACGTGCTTTATTGTAGAGCGATGAAATATATTTTAAAATTTGACGCTAGAGGGTATTCATAGCAGGTTCTCAAATGTAATGTTATATAATAAAGTATATTTCTCCAAAGAGTAATAATGAATATTGATATCGATAATCCTCTTTGATGATATTTTACAGTCTCCATTCAGAGGAATGTTGTTGTAGTTATAATTAAGAGGTCACAGGATCTGGAATGAAATTATCCAGTAAATAGTGGGGGACAGGGGGGTTACAGGGAGCACAAGAGAGCGTAGAGAACGAAAGGCTGAGATTGTATGGGCATGTAATGAAGATGAAAAAGGAGAGAATTATGGAAATGAAGTATGTATAAAAAATACCGCAAGGAAGGCCAAGAAAGAGATGAGAGGAGCATATTACAGAAAGGGTGTGCAAGTGAGAGGAGAAGAATGGAAATAATGGAAGGAAGAAGAAGAATGGTGGAACGATAGATGGAAGCATTTTACTAAACTGACCCATCCCTGGAAATAATGTGATGATGATGATGAAAACCATTCTCGTCCGGTTTGCTTAGGAAATTTAGTTTTTTTTTCTATCTGTTCAGATTATACTCATCTATGATAATAGTATTCATCTAATAGGGTAGGGATGTGGAAGGAAGCATTTTAGAGGTAATTTGGTCGCATTTTCGAGGAAGGAGCGTGGAAAATCATTTTGGAAAACCACCCTCAGTAGATTCGGACGAGACTCGATCCCTGATCTCCCCGTTATCAGCAGAACAAACTTACGAGAGGGTGATGCCAGTAATAGCATTCGGCTACTGAAGCGGGTGAAAGGTAATTAAATTATAGGTTTAAGTTGGGGATATAAGGAACACGTGTGAAGGCTAGTATTTTGACTATTTTTATAACAAAACATTTTTGGCCAAAATAAATAAAATATTGTTTCAATACAAACATAGAGGTTAATTTTATTCGCATGATGATATCAACTGTTCTTTAATATATATCAATAGCTTATCGCCATTAGATGATAAACTTTTTAAATGAAGGGACAAAGTTGTGATTAAATTTCAGGACCCTTTTGACATAAATTCAAGAACTGTTGGGGTTACTAAATGTATACCAAAGGTATTCAACCTTTTTTTTTTTTTAAGGATGAGGTCTAAAGCTTCTGTCTCTTGTGGGCTCGTGGGCCGCAATACTGCACTGACAATATTCGGATTGAACACATTAAAATATCCATATTACCTTATTTTTATACACTTATACTCACACCAAAGATTAGGACTGTGTCCAACTGGTAAAACTACCGATATTTCATGAAGTATATTCCCTGGGTTTTTCCCCCTTATTTTGGGATATTTCACAGCTGGAGGTAGCGCGACTATTGTCTATACTAGTTATTTTACTGTTCAAAGAACTATACATTTTTATAAATACAAAGTACTTTTCTTCAAGCTTGAAATAATTTTATATCTTTCATGATTTACCTCTGGTCGTGATTTGAAGACCAATTAAACAATTAAATTAAACGTATCTAATGAACCGATTTTTTATTTTTTTTAAATATAAAAATTGAAAAGGTACGAAATTTAATCCACGTTTCCTCCCAATCTCTCGTTTCATATTTAATAATAATAATAAGTTCAAAAGTGTAGCCACAGTAAAGGTTTTATAGCCAAAGCAATAAATAATTTGACCAATGATCTGAGAAGTGCTAATTTCCCGGGAGGCAGAAATTCCTATTCAGTCGGACATTTTTATCGCCAGCCATATTCTGTTAATTGCTTCACTAATGTAGCACTAAGCCAGTAAAATTAGATCCAGACAGATGTGTACTACGAGGGACGAGTCAGCTTCGCTTGTGCTTGCGGCTTATGTGTAGAGGATGCAAGGATGTGACCCCCTCGGCTACGTGACGGGTTCGGGGGGTCACCCTCTCCCTTTTCTGCACACACACACACACACACACACACACAAATGTACACGTTAACTGATTAGCTACCATGCGTGGCTCCTATTGTCTCATCGATGCATTGTAGCAATGAATTAATTATAGCGGGCAGTTAATCACAATGGCAAATAAACGAAGTGCATTTTGGATCAATATTGTGGAGGTCCTCACTTCAAATCCCACTCTCGACCCAATTGTGTGGGTGAGTTTTAACTTGTAAATAGATGAAATTCTTGATTTAATGTCATTTGACTTGGGGTTCTTGGATTTATTTTAGAAAGCAGCTAATCAAATTGACAAACAAAGATGAAACAACTTGTAATATTTAATTCTACATGCTCAAATTAGTAGTATCAATAGGACGAGAACCCCACTTCGGTGGCCGCATGGTCTAAGGCACCACTCTTGGGGCCTGATGATGATGGGGAGATCGTGGTTCGAAACCTGGTCGGGAGTATTAACGGTGGATTTTCATTAGTCGTTTTCCACACTCTCTCCAGGCAGATGAGTGCATAATCATATATGCGTGTAGTCTGAACGATTAATAAGTTGCGATGATAAAATTAAAATTGATTAGAAAATGTTTTAAGAGCAAATATTAATTACAATTAATTTATTTTTTACATTCACTTTTTGTGATATTTTACAAATTGCCAACTTAAAGTGTTTTGATATAATATTCCTTGAGTAAATAAACTGAGGTTCATTGAGGTCTTAAAATTCGAAAAGTCATCTTGATAGTAAATTATCAAAACAATTCACACTTAAAAAATGTTGTGATCATCTGTGAATAGGTGTCGTGATAGTTGATACATTTTCAAATACACTTTTCTTACCTTCCAAAAATAAAGTTATTGGTATTTAATATTTATTATTATTTAATTCTATTTTAGCAATGGAAATATTACTAATTATTTTTAAACATTATGTGGCGAAAGATCTTAGAATTAAAAGCAAATAGTCATGTAAACATTACGTGTTTTTTTTAAATTTAGTACGGCGTCTTACTAACCGTTCGGGTTATGCGCTTAAGTATTAAATACGCTAGTGGGTTAGGAATTGTGAAGGTGCAATTCAGAGGAAGTGAATCCGAATTTGCGTAGAAGTAGATTCGAAAACTATTTAGGAAAAACCACCCCCAGTTCACACGACCTAGATTCGAACCTCAATCTCCCCGTCCTTGGCAGTTTAGCTCAACATGAAACTAGCGCGTTAGCCAACTACGCCACGTATATGTTAATATATTCAGATATGCAATTCGTTTAAATACCAAGTCTAATCAACCAGTGCATAATGTTTTATGTTTTCTATACTTTTTTGCTAATAATCCAACTTATTTTAATCTTCTTTCAAGGAATTAATATATTTTTGTGTGCATGTGTTTGTTTA
Source organism: Timema poppense (assembly GCA_902141375.1). Lineage (NCBI taxonomy): Eukaryota > Metazoa > Arthropoda > Insecta > Phasmatodea > Timematidae > Timema > Timema poppense. The sequence continues at coordinate 19,380 of CABFOV010004560.1, read as the reverse complement.
TAATAACGTCCGGGTAAGATTAGTAATATTTATTTCGATATCGTATTGGAAAATATATCGAGCCAGGGGTGGCTAATTTTATAAAATGACATATTTAAGTCATGATTAGTCAAATATATATAATATTGAGTGATTGGTTACACTTATATCAGAAATGATTACTTTATTCAGGACATCGGGCTGAAAATTAACCCGTAGAAACTGAACAAAAATATTTTATAGCATAAAAAACTGTGTCAGATTTCAATTAAATTAACTATATCCATATTCATCTCTTAGTGTATCACTTTTATAATATATCTTTTTCAGATTTTTCATAAAATAACCACGCCTAACGTAGCCTTCACGTGATTAAAAATTATTCATTCAATTTTAAGGTTAAGTAGTAATAATATTTAAAAAGGAACAAGAAGCTTGACATTATAATAGCAAGTATTTTAAATTGGAATAGATAAACAAATATTTGTGTGAGATACTCCAAAATATTGAAAACATTATTTATACAATTTGGTCCAAATGGCTACAATTAAACATTGAGCTCTTTCAGGAAAATGTTAACAAAATTATAACTGGAGCAAGGGTGTCTAATTACACTAATAGCCTTAAAAACAAGCATTTTTTCTGATTTATTGTCATCTTCAACGAAAAGCATATTAACGATTATTTCACCCAAACTTGCAATAAATATTAAATAATCAATTTTAACAGTTTTAGAATCAACCGGTACAACCTGAAAGATCTGCAACCAGACATGCACCACTGTATATTTGTTGCTTTGTTATATCTCCAGAGGCTTGATTCTAGTCGGAATTTAGTTTTATTAAGGGAATAGGAATGCAATATATAAGTGGACAGTTGATATATTTTACGATTTAAGTGATTCTGAGGGAATCGTACAATATAACAATTTTTTATGAGTCGTATATAACAAGGTAAAAAATAGTTTCCTATTTCGACTTATTATTATTATTAGCACCGCGTCTTACTACCCGTTCGGGTTATACGCACTTATTCTAATGTGTAATGATAGGGTGATTGTTAGATGAAATGGAGGACCTACAGTTTAACGTGGAATCCGAACCATGGTGGAGGCCTGGCATTCCCCACATTAATCTGTGCCGGGACCGAGGATTGAACCCCGGCCGCCAGTACAGAAGTCTGACACCTTACCCCTAGACCACCAGGTCACCCACCGATCTTACAATTAAAATAATATTGAGTTTTTTCAAGTGTATAATTTTAGGTTATTAATTCGATGATTTTTTAAAAAATATTTTTGTGACTTCTTTTAGTATGAATAAAGGTTTCTGTTAAAATATTTAAAGTGTACAGGTGTTGATTATTTTTCCTATGTTGTTTCCTTCAAACGATAGCAATATTACAAATGCTAATGCAGTAACTTGGTTAAATAAATATACTCAAATTTAAAACTATAAACTCCACTTCTAATTATAATTTATTAAAGAGTTAATATTTTAAATCATTATATTATTCGTGCAAAATTTACAGTACAAAATTTGTATTAAAGCCATTAATGGTAAATAATAGCTTTCAAATAATAAATTTTCTAAAGGTTAAACGTCAGTCTTTTAAAAATTAAACCATAACTCAGCAGGATGGGATCAAATACAAGCCTCTTATATCATATTTAGACCTTAACACACATATTAAACTACATCGGTTTATGTTATTGTCTTCTTGAAATATACACTACATTTACTCTGAAAGTTAGCAATAAATTTACCTTAATAGATTACACTATGACCCTATCTTATAATCTATACCATAGTGTAATAATACACGGTAAGAGTGCAACCTTACAGGGAGGAACAAAGAGTGTGTAAGCTTGAGTAGTTCATAAACTAGCGTAAACGGACAAATCCCTCTAAAATGCACATCCTTTAGTAAAATCAAAATAATATTGAATCTCTATAACTAAACATATACCCACGGTTAAATGATAAACTAGGTCACGTCAGTAATAACTTTTTGTCTAACAGAACATCAGATATATCATATTTAAAATAACCAATGGCAGTTTTTGTGCCAGCTTGCTGAATTCACTGTATATATTTTTTTTAAAAGGGAGGGGGATATGTAACATGTACTTTCAACTCAGCGAGTAAATAAGTTATTCCAAAAAGAAATATCCAAACAATTTTAAAAAGTGCAAATTATATTTTTTTCTTTATGTTAGGCTTTTTTCTAGCGTTAAATATGTTGATATACCGGTGGTAGTTTAAGCTAATTTTACAGTAAACATATTATTCCACAATTTTCACAAGTGTATAAATAAGCTATAAAATAGTGAATCAATGATTTCAAATTGTTAGTTAATCAATTTTAAGGAGCTAAACTTGTTATTTTCTATACTTTTCATGTACGCACCATTGTTAAGGTAAATTAATTAGTATATGGGGTGAAATATACTATAGCTAGACATGCATAATATTAGGTATACACTATGAAATATCTATAGTGTAATCAAGGAAAATCATCCTTAATGTATAAACAGTTTAAAAGTGGTAAAATTACGTCTTTTTTAACATACGAGTACATAAATACTGTTTTCTATATCCCAATAGTTTGATTTCATCTTATTTGATAGTAGGCCTACACAATGTTTTAGCTAATATTTTTTTAGCCTAATTTGACTCGTTAATTTTATTACGGTTTCCAAATTGATAGGTAGTTGAAAATGTGTGCTTGAAATGTATATTATATGAAATGTCTTATTTTGTATGTAGACTACCAATTGTAGAGACAATATCGAATGGCAGAACATAATATGACTGGCAGAGGCTAATATAATCCCAACTAATGAGTAATTACATGCCCAGTCAAAGTGTACGCTGGTTTCGTTTCCTTGTCGGTGTTGCTGGAATTAGCTGGGACATTGCTACTTGCTACAGTAGCCCCATGACTTCTTTGGTGCTGACTGAAAGCTTTGAAAAGTTACCAGACCAAATTATGTATCCCTACGTCGAACCATATGATCTGCAAAAAACATGTGTTTAGCAGCTGTCACTTCTGACAGTCAAAATTTAGGAATATACCTAAATGTGGACTGTCAGAAGTCAGCTGTGAGCTGTCAGTCAGCACCAAAGAAGCCATGGGGCTACTGTATCTACTTTAAGATATTTCCCACATCCCCAACTATGTTAAACTCCCTGTCAAAATTATATAGACTCAAAAAACTTGGTAGGCCTATTTTTCACTTTATAGTGACCTTCAAATTCTTATATTACGCCCATTACAGCTCATCTGGCTCAGATTACGTTTCCATAACTTCTTTTTACTAAACCTTATGTGGGGAATTCCCCCTTCACCCACGCCCAGTGCACCCAGTGCACCCACTCGAGAATCGTGCCTCTACCTCCTCTTAATTGGCAATCCTTTATAATCCGAGCTTAATTCCTTGAACGACGTATCCGCCAATGGGAAGCGTTATAATAATATATAGTGCAGTTTAACGTTGTCGAATCAAAATTATCTTCACAATGAAGATAAACAATATATTAGTGCTCAAGTACACGATGGAATATGATAGATTACGTATAACATTTAAGCTATTGTATCACTTGATAATAATAATAATAATAATATTTAGCACCACGTCTTACTACCCGTTTGTGTTATACGCTTTAAGTACTAATTACTCTAATGGATTAGGAATTGGGAAGGTTGAATTAGAGAAAGTGAACCCACATTTGCGTTCCGACCGAGATTCGAACCTCGATCTCCCCGTCCTCAGCAGTCGAGCTTAACACGACAAGCGCGTTAGCCAACTACGCCACCGGGGCGGGTCACTTGATAATAAAACCAATAATTATTATGATTAGATATATTTAATACATTTTTAATTAGCTTTGGTAACATAAGTCACAAAGCAAATCTACATTATTGTTTCGACAATACAGAGTTATTTAGCTTTTTAACTAAATCTCAACACGGAAATACATAGTTCTATATTTACAGATAAAGGTTCATTTGTTTTCAATGCTTTTACATTTTACAGCCTCCAACATTCAACTATTCTAATATGTATGTGGAATGTTGAAAAATTGAATTTTCGTGCATTTTTATTTCCCGATCTAATTTTTCCTAATATTCGAGGTTACTCTAATATATATTTAATTGCTTTTGACAGCCCTCATTTATCTCCATGAAATCCAAAACCCCTTGAGATCACTGGACACCAAATACCCCTCACGGCCAATGAACCATGCACAGACAATAGATGTATGGTTGACAATCCATTGGATTTACGTTGTTTTTGCACTACCTTGTCAGTTTAGAGGGGGGTGTTTTGTTACCGGGTACTATTACTCGTTCGGGTTTTACGAAAATGTGATAGGAATGAGGAAGGAAGAATTTATAAGAAGCATACACACATTTTTTTTTAGGAGAGAAAGTGGAAAAACCATCCAACCTGCATTAAAACCTCAATCTCCATGGCATCAGCAGTTTAGTTTATCGTGAAAGTGAATCTTTATGACGGTACACTATTGTAAATAAACGGATGGAATATTGAAAACAACTAATTATTATGTATATTTAATCTATAAATACATTTAATCAATATTAAAACATAATTTGGGAACGATGGCCAAACTTCTTTTTAATTAAACCTCCCAAATAAATTGAAAAAAAAAACTATGTAATAATAAGTATTATTTTTATTTCTATTACTAACGAAACATAATATTGATTCAGGATCATCGTTAAATAGTGAATCCAGGAAAAACTAAATTTATACATAGGTACGTAATATATGTTCTACTAAAATGCACCATGTGAGTTAATAAAACACATCACAACTATAATACTCGTAACTGTTTAAACAGCTCGTCACAAACATATTGTAACTGTAACGTAAATTGGACGTAACTGCTGACCTGGTGGTCTAGGGGTACGGTTTCGGACTTGTGTGTTTGGAGTCCAGGGTTCAATCCTCGGTCCTGGCACAGATTTATCTGGTAGCCAAACCCTTCCTTTATCTCTGACAAGACGTGTATTAATCACAACTTGTGAATGTAGGGAATGCCAGGCCTCCACCGTGTTTCAGATCTCACGTTAAACTGTAAGTCCTCCATTTCATCTCACAATCACCTCTACCATTACACATTAGCGTAAGTGCGTATAACCCGAACGGGTAGTAAGACGTGGTGCTAATAATAATAATAATAATAAATTGGACGTAACAGACATTCATACCTACCTCAGACAAACATCATAAACGGTGTAAGCACATACACACAGGATTTAAAATAAGCTAAAAGGATTGACATATTTTATCACCTTAAAATGTACCTTTATTATAAAACGATAATATTTAAATAATTCGTTAAAATTATACTATTATAATGCCACATGGCTGACTCACTCACTGACATTAATGTTTACCCACTTCCAGATGAGCTAGAAACTTGAAATTTGGCAAATTTATAGCTTATAGCCTGTAACCGACGGTAAAATTACAAAAAGAAACAAATTTAATATTTAGCCCCTGAAAAAAAATCAAAATGGCGGAGCAACTTTAAAGTCGGTGTGGACCTTTCTTTGGAGATTTCTTGTGGCTAAACGATAAGACCTATCAAAAAAATGTTCTGTAATTACATTAGTTTACATCCACTTGTAAAGAAAACACACTGGCGAGTCACTAGTATATTATGATTTATTCATATCGGGGAACGATGAAATTAAAACAATCAAAACTCTACATATGCAAAAAATAAATCCTGAAGTTATTTTTGGTACAAAAAACTCTAACAAATACTCAATATATAATTTTACTTCTAAGCCAACTATATGAATTCAGCCTAATGATAATATTATCACTCAAATAAATACAAATATATTTACAACAACAGCTAAAATATACAAATTCTTATGGTAAACAAGAACCGAGATCACAAATCCCAAATTATTCAATCAAATAACACGATAATATCAAGAAATTCCTTAAATAGGTGCAGCGAAAATTAAAATGAAAGATAATTTACATCAAAACATTGTTCAACAGAATATGTATAAACTTAGAAAATGTTGTGGCTTGTGTGGTAAGTTGTTATTTTTATATTTCAATATTTAACTGCATGGTCTGAATGGGTACCTCTAAGAGCTTGGGTGTTGTAATGCCAATTTATAATCTTTTTGTAATTTTCTTTTAAATTAAGGCTGTCAATCTTGATTCCTTGATACATTGATACACTCGATTCTTACTGGTATTGAAATAATTGAGAATCGGTCTTAATATTACGATTCTCGCTACCTCGATTCTTATCTCTCAATAAAACTGATAACAAAACAGCAACATTTATAATGGGTAATAATTGATTAGCTCTCATATTATTTTAGTTGCCTTTACACTTAAATGTCGGCAAATTGTAAATATACCGTCAAGACTCGAATATAATATGACCCTAATATTTTGAGGTGTCCTACATGAAAAATAAATGGTCTTGCTATAATATGACCTTACTACTTTGTCCCAATTAATTTGCACAGTACATTAGACTACGGATGATAATTCTCCATAATATATCGATATATCTATCATTATCAAATTAAAATGGCCGCTATCAAGTAATTATATTATTTGTCACTTTTCAACTTCTCATATTTTATTTAGTCCTTTGAATAAGATAAGTTCAATAAAAATATGACAAAATCGACTTGTTTAATAAAAATAGAGTTAAAACTTATATCTATTTAATTCAATAGATTATAAATATAAAATCATTGTCAAAACTTTATCATTGATTTCTGATGAGCTAACGTCCGTAGGGTTAGCTATGGCGGACGGACGACTTAGAATGTTGGTAACGTGTAACAAGTTTTTTTTTTTTTTTCGTTTTAAAAACTGCAATTTATTGTATTAATTTTGGGTTTATTTGAATTTTNGGGGGGGGGAGTAGGGTTATCAGGAATGTTAGATTCTCTATACAATAATGCTTGGAAAAATAATGAAAAAGGAAATGTTCAAAAATCGAGATCTAGAATCGAAAAATTGAGGTTGAACTTGAGAATCAGAATCGAGTTAAACAGATATCGTGACATCTCAAATTAAAATCATAATAATATTTTATAAAAATCGAATTATTATTATTAATTTGCATAAGAAAGTTTTGGTTGTTAATACGTATTATTAGTTGGTTTATTTTGAAATTGGTCAAGTCAGCATGAGTTATAAATTTCAATGCATAAAATCATAATGCTTTAACGTTGAGATTTTAAAAGTTAGGAGAAATTACTATCACCAGTTTTATATTTAGATGAGTATCGTTTTTACGTGTTGAACATTGTCTTTGTTGAGGTCATTATGTTGTTCCGTCATGGTATCACATAATGTTCACAAACATAGCTTAGTGACAAAGGGAATCATTCATAATTTCAAATCATTTTGACTTCTATACTCCAGAGATAATCCAAAGTAGCCTAAAGAGATTAAACCCACGGTCGTTGTAGGTAGTTCCTCCAATAATCCACTCAGGTGGGGTACTTTTAGAAACGTACTTAATTTGATAAAAGCCCGTGGGGATGTAACGCGAGTCAATTTTAAAGATAAAATTGCTAGTACGACATATTTCTGTTTCGGAGAGGTGTATGAATGTCGCTTTTTAAATTAGAAGCCTGAAACATGATAATAAAACCTAAAGTCAAAGATGGGGCTTTTGTTGTAAAATAGTAGGCCTACTTTTAATTTTTAAATAACTCATTAAGATAAATGTTTAGGGAAAATAATAAAGATAAATATATTTTATGCAGACATATCTTAGGCTAACCATTTCCTAATCATTCCAATTCGGGACAGAAAATAAAAGGAATAGAAGTATACTTTTAAGACTTTAATCAATGTTAGCTTAACTTGTAGCCAAATAATTGAATAAAATTATGAATTAAAATTTTCGAAAATATGTAAAATTTCAAATTCTGTAAATACATTTAGGAAATAAAATAAATATTAAATATAATAAACGTTTTTAATTATTTGTATTTTAATTTTTTTTAATACATTATTCTATTCAATTTCCTTTTTAAAATCTTCACAGTAATAACCAATGCCTTCGTAGTCGATTAAGTGTGGCAAATAAAAAATAAAATAAAAGCGGCATGTCTTTTAAAATCTGGGATATCTAATGATACGGGATAAGAGTATAACAAACCGGGGCTGTCCCGGATAATCTGGGTAAATGGTCACCCTAAGATATCTGAATCTATCTCTGCTTACGTTATATATATTATTTTTTCACAGTTCAGGTTTAAAATACTGGTTTTATATGTTATATAAATGATTTTATGTTGAAATATGTTAGATTTAGGGAGATGTATGATCATGATGTATGTTCATAACAAATCAAATTTTTCTTTTTAATTCGAAATGTTTCGTGAAGATGCGAGTGTAATTATGGGTATTAAAGTCGAAACGAACGAGATTTGGCGTTGAGCTTTGACATTTCAGAGCTTCCACATTCCAAATATTTATGATAGTAATGTCACAACGCTGAGCTATTTGTTATGTTTATTTTGATTTGCATAAATTTATTGTACCAACGTGAGTGAGAGTGCTGGCTTAAGGAATCTAATGCAATGAATTAGACAACTTTTAAAGAGGAATTCTGACCACTCATAACAAACTTTCACTAGTTGTGGAGTAACGAGGTCAGATTGGGTTATAAAATCTTGGTTTTATTGACATCGGGGCTGGACCATAGCGGACTAGTATATTCAGGTCATCAGTAGTACTCTTCCTAGAGGGCAACCGCCGAGCCCAAGGTCCTGAGTTCGGGTTATGTAGGTCGTCGCGAGCCGTGTCAGTGTCAGACTATCAGTCCTAAGTTTTCGCGACCAAGCCAGTTTTTGTATGAGCGCAAACGTCCTAGTTCTTATATTTCTTTTAAATCGCATTTAAGATCAAATTTTCTATTACTGCTTAGTGCTACTATTAAATTACAAATTGAAACCTTCAGTATCATTTAGAACCCAACCAACTACGTTGCCACCAAACCTACCCTTCATCGCAAGTTAACAAGACAGATATGGCCCACGGAAGAGAGGGGGGGGGAGGCGACAGTAACTTATATGGCAGTTCTTTCGACAATAGATGTTGGGAAGTGTCGTGTATAAACACGTTTCCTCATATCATATGATAAGAAGAGGCATGTCTTGACATATCTTCGGGCCCATGGAGGACACTTCCCAACATCTGCTGTAGGAAGAACTCCTAAGTACCACATAGTAATGTTTAGGACACCCTGTATTTTTCAATTGACTTCTTAATTAACAATGATGGACATTTCACTTTCAAACACAAACTTTATATATTAAAACTCTTTAAATTACTTAATGAAGATATTTTTTTTAATCTTGAAAATTAGCAACTTTATCTCGAGCCATCAAAAGTAGCCTCGCTAACACCCACCTACCCACTCACCTCCGCATACAAAACTAAATGGGTGCATACCTGGCTTTACATGTTTCCCCGAGTGGATCAGAGCAATGATCGTACCACTACCCAAATAATAAGTTTATTATTAGTACAACCATTAGGTGCTTTGGTGTTTATTATGTTTTCTGGGTTCATTGGTTGGTTAATGGTGTTCTAATTTAAACCATATGCTCAGAAATGTCATGCTACACATTTTACTTATATATATATTTACATCCATTACTGTTTCCAGCCTATAGCATGGGTCAGTTTTGTTTATTCAAACAATATTCTTTACTACCTGATTTTAAGCCTGTCTTAGTTTCATATGCTTTATAATCTAACTTTAGAATAGGAGGGGCATAACACCCAGTCCCCAGCCGTTAATTTATCACTGTGACGGGACACCCACATTTCAGCAAAGATAAATTTGTATGCCATATCGGTAATTGAACACGGAACCCTTAGCTCAGTAGATAGACATGCTACCGACTGATCTAATGTGTCGTATATACATTGATATATATATATATATCAAACTGATATAGACCTTCCTCTCGCCCTTGAAGTGGGGATGTAGGGAACGTGAGAAAAGTAAGTGTTTTTGCAGTTTTTATTTCAAAACAATTTTTGGTTAAAATATTTAGTAGAAACTTATAGTTTAATTTTATTCACATGGTGATATCAACAGTTGTTTAATATCTGTCAAGGGTGTCCTAGAATTTAATGACAACTTTTTCTCTTCATTTAAAAAGTTTTATCATTTAATGTAGCTATGCTATTGACAGATATTCAAAAATGTTGAAATCACCTTTTGAATAAAATTACTGTTTATATTGGAGAAATATTTTATTTTATTTGGTCAAAAAAAAAAGGTTTTCCTTTAAAAGCTACAAAAAATTAGCCCCTTTTTGTGTTCCCCACATTCCCAAATTAAAGCACCCAGCAGGGATTCAAACTTTAGATTTGGTACCCGCCTCGGTGGCGTAGTTGGCTAACGCGCTATTCGTGTTGAGCTCGACTGCTGAGGACGGGGAGATCGAGGTTCGAATCTCGGTCGGGTGAAATGGTTTTCCACTCTCCTTCCACGCAAATGCGGGTTAAATTCCTCTAATTCAACCTACCCAATTCCTAATCCATTAGAGTACTTAAAGCGTATAACCCGAATGGGTAGTAAGACGCGGTGCGAATTTTTTTTTTTTTAGATTTGGTATCATTGGCCACTGTCAGGAAAGCCAACAAAACGCGTTTACAAAAATGTCACTAAACTATGTCTGTTAAAATAAAAAACCTGCGAAGTAACTATAATTTTTGATATTCTAATATATAATAAAACGAATGGACTTAATAAATATGAAAACCAAAATACTCCTATGGGCACATGTACCTCAAAGTTAACTTAACCTAGAACACTACTGCCAATACTATAGTCTTCTTCTTCTTAAGTCAACAACACAAAGGTTAGTTTAGTGTGGTTTGTATCCATCCGGCGCTGGGCATGCACTCAGCCCTTCTGGTTAGTGCTGCCTGCACAATCTGGTTTAAATCCCATGCACTAAGGGAGTTAAAAAAAGTATGATGGCTCGCACATTTTCCTCCACATTGAATTTCTATTATCGAGCACGAAAGGACCTACCAATTTATCCGCAGGAAGTTGTTATACGAATTTTTATGACTCTAGAAAAATACATCGTAGCCTGCCGAGCTTGAACCCATGAACAACAGGAGCTGAGACGCGAATTTTACCCTAAGATCACCCAGGTAGACCTTACGATTATAAAAAAAATACATTTAACTAGAAGTTGGGCCTATCTCCGACAGGTGGAATTTCGAAATTTGCGTCAAGTTTGTTTCTTGTAATTTTATACGGGATGCTTGCCCATTATCAGCTTTTCTGTTAAAAATAACATGCTTCATAGAATCCATACTAAATTTTATCTCTCTGAGATTAAACTTGTTCGTTAAATTTTCGATGTTTAATTTTTCAAGTTTCGTATTTTTCTCATAAATATCGGTAAATGTGATTTTAAATACGTAGATGATTAATAAAACTCAGTGGTACGTTGCGTACGCTTACCAGAGTTTTAAAAAGAACTGATCTGTAATTTAAATGTTGTATTAATAAAGTCCCAAAGATCAATGGAATCATTATTATCTGCACGCTCCAATCGTTACTTTCAAATTGTTCTATACTAAACCTGTTGATAGAGATTCAATATGTTAGACATGCATGAGTTTGCTCGCTCGCAGCCTACAGGACGTGACAGAAAGAGGGAGGGGGAAATTCATTCTAATCCATTGTGTGACTACGTTGGTTACCTCACACGAGTGAAATTGCTCCGGGGTCGGCGCTGATGCAAAGTTTGTGTGAGCAGAATATCATCACGCCCCACCTCCGCCAGGTTACAGCACCTCTCATTGTCTCCAATCACTGCCTAGCTTGCAGGAGTAGCAGAGTTAAGACGTCTCTCCTTGATTACTCGCCTTGGGTCTTGTGGCTTCAGACAAGGGTGGTATGTTGGTGAGGAGGCAGGGGGGTTTGTGTAAGGGGTTGGAGGAAATAATACTGGTAAGAGGGACAAGATAGCCAAGATGAGACAGTCTGTACGATGTTACTTCAGAATAAATATTATGCAGTGTTAACGGGAAGCTGTTAAGTTCTTTCAGCAATATTTTAAAAGAGATTTTTTTAAAGCAAATTTTTAAAATAAGTATTTTTTTATATTATTGCTAGTTTTTCCGACAAGTAAAAATTGTTTTTAGCGAAATAGAAATTTTGAACTAGGACGGAAATAATTAATATTGTTAAATCTCACAGTAATTTTGTTGACTTCTCGTCAAATAATTGGTTACGTTTGAAATTAGCCTATAACCAGTCTTGGTTTATTTGTTTGACTAATTTCGGTATTTGTTTATATAATAATATAAAAAATGCGTAAAAAAGTGTTTTATTGTATGCTAACATTCTAATTTGTTTTAACTTTTTGTCCAACGTACTTTTATAAAAACAGAAGTCAATTTAATTACATTCATGGCTTCAATATTTGTACTTTAATATACAGTATATTATTTACTAATAATATTTACATAAGTAAGATCTGGCTATAAAATGATTTGTGCGCGTGCATACGTTTTTGCTTGCGCCCTCCCCTTATCAATAAATGTACACACGTTTGGATAAAAAAAAGCATGGAAAACAATTTAGGGCAGTCCAACCTCAGTAGACCCCCAACTGGGTTTCCATCCCTTATTTCTTTTTAATCAGCCAACTCCGCCATAGCTCGCTTGTCCACTGACTTGGACAAACGTTTATTTAGTAATGTGCATGAATAAATGTGGCCAAATTCGTCAGATATTTTAATTATGATAAAATAGCACAAAACTAAAATCATAAAATAGATTGTTTATTTGTATTTTTTTAAGGGTAAATTTACTGCCTATATTGAAATGTTCATGACGGAAATCCTTCCGGCCGATTGAAATCGCACACATAAATTATCCGCCTAGTGATAAAGTTGTGTGCAGGGTTGGACGCGGGCTGTTTGCGACGTGTCAACATGTTTGTTCCTGTGCGCATGTACAGATTAATAGTTCATAGTTCAATGTTAATATTTACACTTGAATCGAAAACAATGAAATTGACTTCACAATGACTAAGCTACATCGAGTCGATACATTCCCCAATAACAACAAATTATTGGAACTAAATTTACAAATAGCTTGGACATATTTCGACACTACCAAATGAAATTTATCAATAAATTGACCTTACATCTACCATCACAATCAAATGAATCATAGTTAGTGTTGTTTGGGTAAAATGCTATTTAAATTGTAGCATAGAGGGGAAAAAATGGTGCGTCATAATACACACATTTTACAGACAACGAGTTTTATATCCCAGACCCTTCTCCCCCCCCAAAAAAAATAATCAGGAAATACATTTTGAATTAACTTAACTATGACAGAGACCTCTGTTACCCATGATATAAAGTGTATTATAAATATCTCATGGTTGTCTATCAGATGGAAGTAGTAACTCATTTTGCCCCCTCTCCCCTCCTGCGCCATTTTGTTAAGTCTTTAAAGAAATATTTTATAATATATTTTATTGTCAGGATTATCTTAAGTACGATTGAGCTGGAAACAAACACAATTAATAAAATATGGGATATCTGATTTCCAAACCCTTCCTTCACCTCTGACAAGACGTGTATCAATCACAACTTGTGAATGTGGGGAATACCAGGCCTCCACCGTGGTTCGGATTCCACGTTAAACTGTAGGTCCTCCATTTCATCTCACAATCCCCCTACCATTGCACATTAGCGTAAGTGCGTGCCGAACGGCTAGTAAAACGTGGTGCTAGTAATAATAAAAATAAAATATTTCCCGAAACCTTAGCTCAGTCAGTATCGTTTATACCTACCCAGATAAGGCCTAAGGGCCTCGGGTTCAATTCCTGACATGGCTGAAATATGTATCATTGGTGATTTATTTTAGCGCCTCGTCTTATTACCCGTTCGGGTTATACGTTTATGTACGAACTTAACTAATAATTTTAGCGATCGGGAAGGCTATATTTAGAAGAAGTGAACCCATATTTGCTTGGAGGGATAGTGTAAAACATTTTGGGAAATTACCCTTGTTATCCCTCACAGCTTCGGGGGTAACTGGTTGTGTTTGTTGAAATGTAGTATCCGGGTGACGTTGATCGTTAGTCACCGGTCTCGTGGGTCTAGTGGGTGGGGGTAAGGAAGGGAGATGGGGGAGAAAACGTAGGTGGGTTGGGGGCGGCTGGGGTATGCAAATGATAGCCCTCGGGGCTTAAAGGAAATATTGTCGTAGGTGGGGATCGTGTGGTTGGTGAGAGGGGAAGACTAGGAGAAGAATTAGAGAACTCAGGGGTAAGGACTCTGTTGGAGTGGAGTGGGGGCGTTCGGGGGTCCGGGTGTTGCAATCGGGATAGTAGAAAATGGGCCGATGACGGGTAGATAGAGGTTCGTATCTCCGTTGAGTTTACTGAGGGTATTTTGCCCTACTGTTTAGTCGGCCCTTATATCTTTCTTTCACACTTGCACAGGCCGCGCTACCAACACTCTACTGCCTGGACCGCTCCACAGTCCATATTCTCTGAGGCTTCCGTGACGATTTCCCCACTATACTCAGCGCCAATTCTCGGGAAAATCTAAAATGTCAACCGGCTTGGACATAGAAGTCACGGAGTATAAAGAAGATGAAGATGAAGAAACTCTGTCGGAGGAATCCTAGGATGGAAGCATGGATACGCCATGCACAAGGAAGGTAACCACAGGGGAACAACAACCTGGACACTCGCAAACTAAACAATGTAATCAACATCAGTCTGACATAAACTATGAACCAGTCACGTCTCAAAACACAGGGCCAAACCCGGAGTTGATGTTCCAGTGACAGAATATAGAGGTAAACAATAAGTTCTCCACACTGGCTTGTGGGCAACACAACAACGACCAACAGGGTGCTTCTATGGATTCATCAGATGATATCTTGTTTGAGAGAAACTGGATCAAAAAAGGTAAAAACACCTCCGATCGTGATACCAAACGCGGTGGAGTATAACAACATAATTAAACTCCTAAATCGCAATCTAAAGGATGACTAAAAACTGTACTGTATAACACAGAGCATTACAATTGTTACGAGCTCTCTTAGGGACTATTCCTTGCTGTTAAAGCTTCCCAAGGAAAGTTTTCTTGAGCACTACACCTATATGTTCCAGAAGGATGCTCTTTAAGATTGTGATCAAGGGCCTTCACTCCAGTATTCCATGCGATGATATAAGCTTGGAGCTCATTGAAATGGGTTTCACGCCCAAAAATGTGAGACAACTTTTCACGAAATCCACCCCATAAACGGCGACACCTAGACTACTCCCAATCTTTGTCTGCACCCTGGAAAAAAAACCTGTCGCAAAGATTTACGAAATCAGGCTCATAAACCACACAATTGTAAAGGTAGAAGAATATTGAAAATCGGCGTTAATGATACCGCAGTGCCACCGACGCCAACGCTTTGGTCACTCTAAAAATTACTGTTCCCGAACCCCAAGTGTCTAGGTGAATATTTGACTATAGCCTGTTCCAAGAAAGATATAACCACGCCAGCACGCTGCATGAACTGTAAGGATGAGCAGGTGGCAAACTATAGGAACTATTCTGTATTAGACAGGGAAGTGGAGAGACGCAACAAACAACTGGACCAGTCCACCCAAGGAAGGCATAGGGTAACAAGAGACAATTTCTTCATACAGCCAGGTCACCCAGCGACTTAGCCAAAACACCATCCCAATGGAAACGTATGCTCCCGTGGCCAAGCGGTTATCATACGCAGCAACCGTAGTAAACCTCCCCCAAAACTCTAGCAGGGGAAATTATAACTCAGATGAGGTTTCTGAGCTAAGGGACCTCCTTCAAATATTCAAAGATATAAATCTATCAGGCCTTCTTGCACACCTTAAAAATACCTGGGCAGATTAAAAAATGTCCCCGATAAAACCACAAACGCTCTGGTTTAACTGGAAGTATTCACTGAATTCTTCAGTGATGACAAATAATAAACACAGCACCCAGCTGACTTTTTAAACAAAATGTTCTGGAACGCCAATGATATCCTACAGCAGGCTCACGAATTGGAACAACTATTAGAAACATACGGAGTTGATATCGCTTTCATTTGTGAGAAGCTTTTAACAGAAACAAAAAGTTTGACTTTTTATGAGTAAAATATTTACAGGACCAACAGCCCTACCGGTAGGGGCGGGGTAACTGCCATCCTAGTTAAGAAAAATCTGAATCATTACCACACAGTTATTCAGGGTACGCTTAGCATTGAAACAACTTCAATAATAGTTCCCATACCATGGAGCGACATAATGTTTAGTGCGGTGTATAGGAGCCCTTCAGTCCCGATCACAGCCCAAAATCTAAATACGCTTATGGCCAAGAAAAATCTCTTCGCCACTGGTGACAATTGTAAACATCTACTCTGGAACAGTTGCCTATATAATCAAGTTGGCCTTTCCCTGGCAGATCATGCGACCTTGATAAACTATGCAGTTTTGGCACCGAAGGAACCCACATTCTACCTCTACAGTTACAGAAATCTGCTGGATGTGCTCAATGTGATACTTACAATTTCAACCAACAGCCTGAAGACCTGCATACTTTAAATGAACTGTACTCCGACCGCATCCCGGTTTTCTGTTGGCTCCGAATAAATATTAATCCTGTAAACTATTTTCTTATAAGAAGGATTCCAAGCACCAACTGGCCCAAATACCAGAACACTTTAGTCAGGGTTATACCACTAGAATTTAAGGTTGAATCGACTTAAGAAGTGGAAAACTTGGTCCTCCTCTTGACATCAATGCTGCTTGAGACTCATCGGCAATCAACGACCTATGAAACCCCGATAGTCATCCTAAAGAGGGAACATCCAAACCTGAACGTCTTGATAGCCCAGAAAAGGGAAGTGTGCCATGAATGGCAGATATCCCACTTGCCGAGACATTGAGCCGAATATAACAGATTAAGGGCCCAGGTTCGCCATAAAGCGAAACAATTGAAACTAATCCACTGGAACTGGTACATTTCGGAAAACGTCAACAGTAGTGATAGTGTGTGAAAGATCACCAAACAACTTAAAGAGGACAATTCTAAAACTAGAACTACGGCCATTCACGGACGTCATGGGATGACTTACACAGCCGCAGCCAAAGCAGATGCTATAGCTGAAACATTTGAAGACCAATTCAAGGTGAACATCAAGCCCCAGAATGAGATCTTCACAAGGGAAGTGAAAGATGAGGTGAATCTATATCTCGAGGAAACTATACCGATGCTACCACCCCCGGTGTATAGACATTGAGTGAAACCTGTTATCAGGCATCTAAAAAAGAATAAAGCCCCAGGTGTGGACCGAATATCAAATGAGATGCTGTTCCATGCTCCTGACAGTCATTCTACTCCTGACTTCCATATTTTCTGCCGCATTAAAGTGGGGATACTTTCCGAAAGTTTGGAAGGTAGCGGACATAATATCTATCGCAAAGCCTAGCAAAGACTCCAAATTTCCGCAGAGCAGGAGACCCATCAGCTTACTCAGCTGTCTTGGTAAGCTTTATGAAAAAAATTCATGAAATTCTAAGACAGTTTGCCCAGGAAAACCAAACACTTACTGATATTCAATTTGGTTCCCGGAGCCGCCACTCCACAGTACACCTGATTACCATTTTTGTGGAAGAGACAACAGATAATTTTAACAAGAATGAAATTATATTAGCGGTCTTTAGGAACTTTGAAAAGGAGTTTGATTAGGTCTAGCATTATACCCTCCTTTGAAAGATGATTGACTTTCATTTCTCCTGGACGTACATCCACACGATAAGAAGCTTCCTCTACGGTCGTTACTTTAGGGTAAAAATTGAAGGTAAGAGGTTATCCCTACACAACATCAGAGTGGGAGTGCCGCAGGGATCTGCCCTATCACCGTTTTTGTACAGCATATATGTTTCCGACATCCCTACAGATCCAAAAATCAGTGTCAGGCTATTTGCAGATGACACACTGTCTTACACCTTACACAGAGACATCCGGTACGGGTTTAAACACTTGCAAAGATTTCTGGACCAGTTCGGCAACTGACTGAAAAAATGGAGAATAAATGTAAAGTCTGCGAAATCCACGGCTATCAGGATAGCTAAAAGGAGGAGCCAACCACTGGACCAGATTAGTGTCCTGGGTGAAGACACTCCCTTCTGTAACGAATCCAGATATTTCGGTGTCATAATGGACTCCCTCCTCAGCTGGAAACCTCACGTCGACAACTCGAGGTAAAGGCCTATGAAGGTCTTTGTCCGGAATTATGGACTATTCAAGAGCCAGATCCAGGTGATGAATACTGGAACAAAACTTCTCCTTTATAGGAGTCTAATCCTTCCTCTACTCGTCTACGCCTATGAAGCGTGGAGTTGTGTGGCACCAAATGATCTGAGCCAGCTTCAGTTTGTCCAAAACAAGGAACTCAGGTGCATACTAGGAGTCACCACAAGAACAAATGAATTTATCCACGCTGAAACTGGGAGCAAGACGCTAAGGGAGATCTACGAAGAACCAAACAGAAAATTCTACACGAAAACTGAGAGCTGGAGTAAAATGCAATAGTTAAAACCTATGACAGTACAATCCCCGAGAACAAAGGATGTACAAAAAGCCGAGACTGGATTAAGATGTGCCTTACCCAGCTCAATAAACTCCAAACCAGCATGTCCTACTGCCCTTTCTTTATTTCATTATTTACAGCGCCCTCTCGACCCAACTTGACATCTGTCAATAAATCATTTTTCACAAACTCGCAATCAATTTTCCATCCTTCATAAAGTGTTTAGTATGAATTTATGTTTTTTTTTTATTTCAGCTAGATATCACTCACACACCCCAAATTGCATAACGGGCCTGACTGCGCTTGTTTCTATCATTACAATGTACTAGCGCTCGATTTAAATACTTCACAACATAATACTCTCCCCACTTCACAATTCCTTCTTCCAACTCCACCTTCCTTCCACAATCAATAAACACGTTCACAAAAATATGTTATGGTCTGTGACTACAGATCGGTACTTTTAGATATTAACAAGCCAACTACCTTCTCTGAGGGTCTCTTCTGACAGTTAGAGCTGGTAGACAGGCAAACAAGGAAGAGTGCAGTTTCAGTGGTGACCCAACCCTGGTGTACCACCTATTTTCTAAAGAGTACTAATAAATTGTCGTTTTTCAGTAAGAGAAATATTTTTCTTAACTCCCTCTCCTTCCAGCGTCATCCTTTAACACCCATCGCGACTCACATTGCCGGGACAATCACTTAGTCTACTGTGAGTGTAGCGCGTTTGACCAAGCGGCCACCAAAGC
>CABFOV010004559.1:0-39873 GCA_902141375.1 Timema poppense | reverse complement strand
TAGTTAGGGTGAGTTTAGGGCAGTATTTTTAAGTTTTTATAGCATTAATATTTTTTTTGGCCAAATTAAATCAAATATTTAATGACAACTTTTTCTCTTTATTTGAAAAGAATGTCACCAAATGCCACTTGCACATGACAAATATTCAAGAACTGTTGAGATTATCATGTGCAGAATACTAAATTATATGTTTATATAGAATAAATATTTGATTCATTTTGGTAAAAATAAATTATGCCATAAAAACTGCAAGTTAATGCACTAAACTTGCGCTCACTTGCACCCCACCTTAAACACTGAATTACGAAATAAACGAGATTTCGAATGGTGGTGACGAAATGAGACGAAAGAGTAAAGTAAGTGACTAAATTTGGAAACGTGGCTATAATTAAAAACCGACCAAAAATTGATGTGACGAGACTTGAAGTGGTGAAAGTAAAGCTATTGATGTATGAAGGCCTAATAATAAACATATTGTGCTAGGAATGAGGGGGCTATAGTTAAGTAGAAGTTATCCGCGTTTATGCGTAGATTGATCAATAAACCAGTTAGTTAAAACCACCCTTAGAACATTCAACCAGGATTCAAACCCTGATCTCCTCGTCTTTTTCAATCTAGTCTATTGTGAATTTGACGTCCTATAGTAGACTATTGGACCACTGAAGAATAAAATGTTTTATTTCATATTGCGTGTATTATTATCCCTATAGGCCTATCCAAAACCAACACTAGCTACTCAAAAAACACAGGATTATAGGGTGAATATTAAGAAAATACACCCGAATTCCCTTTGAAGGAATATGGAAATAACTGTTGGAGCAAGCCTTTTCACAAATACTTATTTCAGGCAGCAAACGGATACGAGGCAAAAAACCCTTAAACTTGGAGTCTGCTTCCACTTTCCACAAAGTGACATAAAATAACACTTTAGACTGTAAACGTTTTTAGTTTTATAGCTCTAGTTAATTGTGTATCTATTAAAAAAACTGTTATGATTTTATATTTTTATTAACGCTAAAAAACTGTTCACTGGTACATAGGAATAGCACTTACTCATCCAAAATAAAATTAAATAATTTCTTATAGAGGATATGTGCTGTGGGAAATATTTATGTATCAAATATTCAAAAAAATTTAGTGATTAAAATTGAAATTGTTATATGCAAATACAATTTTTAATAATTTTCATTTAGCTTTATTCAGCACCACGTCTTACTATCCGTTTGGAATGTATTTATATGCACTAGTTACTCAAATGTGTTAGGGATTAGGAAGGTTGAATTAAGAGAAAGTGTACCAGTATTTGCGTAGAGGGAGATTAAAAATCATTTAAGAAATGCTACCTTTATTAGGTCCTGCCGGTATTGAACCCTGATTTCCCCATTATCGACAATCTAGTTTATTGCGAGTGTGATGCATTGTACCATGTAGCCATCGAATTGGGTCATAAATAGCTTTTCTTAAATAATATAAAAAAGGATTATCCGTGTGAAAAATTATTTGAAAAAAATTATACGCAAAAGTATTAAAATCTAACAGTACTCCCGACACATTTTAAACTTGTTTGTCTTTGATAATATTATAACGCCGTGATTAAAACTAGCCCCTAAAAAATTATAAATAAACCTATTTAATTGTGTACCCTTGACAAGAATATAATCAAATATATAAGATAAAAAGAGACATTATATTCATCACGCATTAAGTTTTAATCGCTTCCTTCCTAATTAGTAAAACAATATGAAAAGGACACAAAACCACTCTTGTACAAGTAGATCTGTTCCCTTTGATTGCTTAGAAACAGTTAAATATTTAAACCAAAGTTGGCAAAGACAGGAAAATCAACATTGTAGGATAATTATTAAAGGAGACAGGTTATTAAATCCATGCTAAATTATTTAACATCCCAATACACATTAAATACAAATTAGATCTACATTGAAATCATAAATCATCCCTGAAGGACAATATACATTACATCTAAACTACTATGGTTTTTTACATGTTTTTGTTTTACTTCATATCCTTCGTTTGAAGGGAGACACAACCAATTTATCTGCCTTCTTGGAAATGCATGTGTATTGCATGTAAATTTTGCCATTCCTATTCTATTACTATATGTTTGCGAATAGCTCGTATGAGTAGTAAGATGTGGTGCACGCAAAAAAAAAAATTATTTTTCTTCGCCAGGTCTTATTTACCATCCGTGTTATCTGCATTTAGCTACGAGAATGAAGTAGGAATAAGTATAGAATAATCTATAGGAAAAGTACCTTCATTTAAGTGGAAGGAGATAAAAAAATAGCACAGGGGAGAGGGGGGTGGAATTTTTTTAAATTCAACTCAACCAGGATTCTAGCCCTGAACTCAATCACTGATAAACCAGACTAATTGATGCTGACATTCAGTCTGCGTGCCCACTGACGCAGGTAAAAATAATGTGTTTAGCCATTTTAATGACATAATAAAAAAACTTAATCGACACCACACGTAAAGTTTAGGGCCCATGGGGGAGTTTACAGCTTCAATCCACCTACCTTCAAAGTTCCAAACTGCGTGTACTGGTTTAGGGTTGGATAGTAAATATTTGAAAGTTCAGTAAAACGCCAGAAAGATCGGTTTCAAAGTTGTGTCGCGTAGCCCCCCTGCCTTACGTTCATCTTTACTACAACATAAACATCACATGAGCGGGGTTTTTTTCCTTTACTCCTCGCTTTTTGGCAGGTTAATCGATTGAACGTGGTGCGAGTTTAAATTTTATTTTCTGACTTTTCTAAATAGAGTCTTGGGAATTGGATATATGGGAGGATGGCTTATTTTTATGGGGCTAAATCCACGTAGATTTTTAATAGCGATTCAAATTTGGTAAGTTTTGATGAATTATATGTGTTTTTAAAAATACATAATAAGGTTTTATCTGAATTTTTCATTAAACTGTTTTGAAATTTATATATTGGTCTTATTTTAGTAATAATAGTATTGTTATTTTTAATAAAACACTAATGTTATGTTTATGTTCAACAGAAGGAGTAGTGAGGAGTTAGAAGAATAATCGAAAGGAGAATGCTTCTGCATTATCGTGAAACTATGTATGGACAATCAAATTAAAGTTCTCTTTAGGTGAACATGTTCAAGTTTCGAAACTGGAACGATGGCAGCCAAGTGCGACGCATGTTTAATGCCTTAGACCACTCGTATATATCTACGACTCACTTTATTGCTTGTGTGAAATAAACAATAAAATCCATGTGACGTTTTAGTTATAGTAAGTTAAATGTTTTGATTTTGGGTTACCTTCTGAAATATTATAAGAAAATAAAAATAATGTAATATATTCAAGTATATATTCCACCGTGTATGAGTACTTTTAGGGTTTTATGCATAAATTAATCGCGCTATTTTTAGAAATGGAAAAAGGTAAAAAAATTAGTGAATGTACCTAAATTTGCATGTATGGAGGATGGGAAATAAAATAGGAAAATAACCACCATCAGTAGACCCAAACTTGATTCAAACCCCGATATTTCAGTTACAGTAAATCTATTCTAACATGAGAGTGACGCGTTAGACCATTTTACTGATGACGCGGCTATTAAAGCTAAGTAATATTATATATTTGATTTGAAGTCCTAAACATTTTAAATTAGTGATATTGTAGCACTATACTTGATTTTAAAGCCGTAATTTGAAATCTATAGACACATAAATTAGTTAGTGACCAAAATCATAGCAAAAATACGATACGTATATTATATTACTCACTTTCTCATAGAAATAAGTAATTAGTTCGTAATGGTAAGAACGCAGACTAAATGTAAAGCAAATATTGTCTGGTTTACAGTTCTGGGGTTCATATATAGTACTGGTATATTGAGGATGGTTGTTTTGTATAAATGATATTTCATTCTTCTTCCACACAAATGCTGATAGATTTCCTATATACTATCTATCCCATTGGTGCATTGCTCGAACTGATAGTAAGACATATTGAATGAAAATCTTTTAGGAATTAGGAACCAATAAATCTTAAGAGGTTAATAAAGAACAGTTTTTTTTTTAGTTTTGATAAAAGATATTTGCTTATTGCTTTTAAATGAGAATGTTTGTGAGTCTGTGAGTCTCACCAGTACCTAATGATTATCTTAATAGATGGTAACTTTAAATGTATTGATGTTATAAAATTTAATTTACACTTCACTTCCGTCTATAGGACTGTAACCCGCCTTGATTACCCTAAAGCTTCACTCTCACAAACAAGTTGACTGCCAATTACGGGTAGATTATGGTTTGAATCCTGGTTGGGTATACTAAATAATTTTTTTTTCTTAAATAGTTGCCCACTCTTCAACCACTCAAATTCGGGTACACTTCCATTAAATGTATCCCTCCTTATCCCTAACACACTAGAGTAATTAGTACATATGTGTACATCCCAAACACGATGCTAAAATATAGAAACTGTAAAATATATTTAATAGCGTTGAAAAAAGGAGGGGGACGGGGGGCAAAGTTGAATATATTTTGAGTTTATTTGGGATACTTTCCAGCATGTGACTTTACAGTGTGTTTTTACATTCCTTCCCCACGTTAATGTGAGTGATCTTCCTGCTCATCATAACTACTTGGAGTAGTTTTAAAAAAAGATCATTTTTTAATAAATATGTGCTTTTAAAATAATAAGCTACTGTGTAAGCCCAATGTAACAACTGGATTGTAATTAAAAATAATGATTTTATTTTCATAAAAAGGCTTAGATTTTATATTCTCAGAATGTTAATTGGAAAAATTGATTTTATTTTCATAAAATGGCTTACACTTTATATTCTCAAAATGATAACTAGAAATAATGATTTTATTTTCATGAAAGGGCTTACATTTTATATTCTCAGAATGGTAATTAGAAATAATGATTTTATTTTCATGAAATGGCTTACATTCTATATTCTCAGAATTGTATTCACACACATACACACACACATGTATATATTATATACAATTCTAAGCACCTTCATTTTAAATATGGTATCTGTATACATATTTAAAAAAACTACCTTTAAAGAATGTATCATTATCCAATTTCTAAAAATTAAACCTTTCAATATTATATTAGTATAAAATTATAACTACTTTTTCTTACAATATAAAATCAGAATGTAATTTTAAGCTTGTTACCAATTTAAATGGTGTATTTTATATACAATAATTAAAAACGCTTTAAATGGGGTCGGAATACTATTCTAAACACTTTACTTTTCAATATGATATCGGAAAATGATTTTAATCTCGTTACTTTTCTCAATCATATCCAGTGTTACTTCTCAACTATGAAAGGTCATCATAAATATTATATAGCTCGGATAGCTTCAATATCAAAAAGAAGACTTTGTCGGAAGAAAGAGGAAAAGAGTTAGAAGAAAATCCTTATTTGTGGTAATATGCAATTTCCGGACAGTCCTTGGTCACACCTATACTCATAATGGAGAGTGTTGAGAGCCAATCATGGTGAAGGGTCAGAATACCCCCAACTCCTAATTTTCTTTCCAACCCCTCCTCACCCCTAGAAGTGTCCCAGAAGCCGCGTTAAATCTCTATCAGGCGCGTTGGATCGGGTCATGGCCCTGTTTGATGCCTCGCCCGACGCTCGTAAACCTGCAACTACTGGCGTCATCTTACAAACATAAGGGGGTGGGAAAATGGGGCATGAAGGAAGTAATGGGGGATAGACGTTTGGTAGGGGGGTGGGTTACCTACCCACTGGCTAAATACTACCGTTACGTACATAGATAAGTCTCTTGATGGTAAAAAGAAGAAACTAGCGAACTCTTAATGAGGCAAATAAACTCAAGACTTCATAAGATGCCTGTTTGCCTCTTCCCTTGGCTTGTTTGAAGGAAAAACATCTATTTGTGAGAGAAAAAAAGAAGCGGGGAAGGAGAGCTAAAGGTTAGGATCAATGGAAGGTTAGAGAACCTTTAATGAGATAAGTCAAATTATGGATAGCTCACCGGTTTTACAGAAAGTATAAATTTGATATGTCGAATTTTGCGATGGACTAATATACGACAATACAAAGAAAACATAAATTTAAAATACATACACAGAATTTAAAATATATCTACCATAAATTACAATACAGAAAATAGAATTGATTTTCTTATTATTTTGCCGGTAAATAGATACAACCTGCTTACTATTTCAAATATTTTTTTCATTCTCTGCGCCTCACCTCTCGTTTTGGCTATCCATATATTTACTACACTAATGAAGTACTGATTATAAAGGTATGATTTAGAGGAAATACACCCGCATTTGAATGGGGAAAACCATCCACAGTCTACCTGAACATGATTCAAACCCTGATTTTCCCATCACCACTTACGCCTTAATCCACTTTCCCACTGATGAATGATTTTAGAATAAATAAAAACGTTGATGCTACCGTTACACGTCCAAGAACTTATTTTATAAAAAAAACTCTATACTATCGAGCTATAACAACTGAGCGACAACTCTCTTTTGTGCCAATTTATTTTGATAAAAGATGTCTTGTGATAAGCAAAACGAAACCTTCGGCCTTTAATCTCAGTTTTATAAAACGAACGCGTTATTTTTTCATTAAATCACCTCTACATTTGTCCTCGCAAGGTTTAGTTGAGTACATTCTAAACCCATTGTTTCACAGAAAACCTTGAAGCGTTGGGGATCAAACCTGGCACTTCTGGATTTGTAGTCAGGAACTCTGAGCACTATACCACTGAGGCGGTCCGAACTTACATGATACACTCATAATAATTAATGAAGTATTTTCATTATTTGTTATTTGTTAAACTTTCTAGTTATAATGTTCTCCAAACAATTATTCGCGTGCAGAAACTTAAGAATCAGTGGGATTCAGAAAGAGGAACATCCAAAGGTAAAAATATCCGACAAGTAATTTCTTGCAATTTGAAATAAAATAACTATTTTTATTCTAGTTCTGTATGTGTATTAATAAGTGAATGAGTGAGTGAGTGAGTGAGTTAAGGAGTGAGCTAGTGAGTGAGTGAGTGAGTGAGTTAAGGATTGAGATAGTGCGTGAGTGAGTCAATAATTTAAGGAGTGAGCTAGTTCGTGAGTGAGTAAGTGGTAGAGTGAAAGAATGAGTGAGTGCGTGAGTGAATTGTAACACCACCTTTATTCGTCTGAGAATAAAGGCGGGTACACAATGTAAATACAAAATACCAAAAACAAACAATAATTTCAGAGGAGCCAATAGGATATCATATGACATATAGGCCGTAATTCGGCATATAGGTCATTCTGCTTCCATGAACCCACTTTACAAATATTAATTAGAGGACTCAAAATTTAGCCAAAATCAGGGGTAGAGGACGGGACAGTTGCATTAATATAGATTCTATATCGGAAAACAATAAGGGAAGATAGACATTAAAATAAGATTTTAAATAGTTTATTTTGATAAACAGTAGATAGATGATATTATAACAAAAAAGGTTTAAAGTTAAACAGTGAGATAAATTCATGAACATAAGTGTATATTAAAAGGATAGTTACAATTGTTTACTTTTAACAATCCCTCATGATTTAAAGGAAAAATATAAATATATATAATATAAAGTATATTATAAATATGATAATAATAGGTCTCACTCAACATCCCAAGCTAACTATAAGTATATAGCAATTATTAGAAAAGTACTAACAATGGGTCTGCTCAATCACCCAGATTTGAATACTAATATCAATACAAATGTTTAGCATTAGAAAACCAATCACAACAGGTCTCACTGACCATCATCAAAATCTTTTTTTAGAACAAGTATAGTAATAGTCTTTCTTGTCAACATAAATACACGCTAGCGCAATACAACATATTACAAAAAGGGAAAAGTCCCAAAATATTAAAGAGTAATAATCTAACTATACAGCCAGATGGGCTCTAAGTTTCATATTTTTCCTAAACCTAACATTTAAAAAAACCTTCACATCTTACACCACATAGGGTATACATTTCTTGCAATAATAGTCCACTCAAAACTTAACAAAGGAAATATCATTTTCCTATCCTTGATATTAGATCGAGAAAACGCAGCTAATCCCTGAGTTCAAAAATAGAACTTTCCTTTTAATTTGCCAACTTAACAAACTTGCAAATATAATTTACTGTTACTAATCCAATTTCTAACCAAATCAAAGTTAAATATATTATCCCTACCCATGATTATATAATTTAAATTAACTAACAATATTTATGGCTGAAAAGGAATTTTGAGAGTATAAAAGCCGAAACGTAATTTATACCTTATGAACATCCTCGACACCAAGATAAGCCCAAGGACGGTATCCTGACAGGAGTGGTATACCAATACAAGTTACATGATTATATACGTTTGATATTCAGGCTCGGAAAGGGGGAAGCGGGGATGACTAAACAGTGGTGAACATACAACAAGGAGGAGGGGGAAGGGGTAACTAGACGGACGTCGAATTTTCAAGCATGTGGTGGATGGAGACGAAACAATAGTTTCCTGGCCACATCATCGCTTTATTACGGAAGTACGTCACGCTTTCTCAGCATGCCTCACTCTAATTCCAGGTGCGAGCCTACACACTGCTTGCTCGTTTAGTCTGATGTTGTTATTGTTCGCTGCATGTTGTACGTGAAGTACACTGGGGAGGGGCCACTGCTGGATGGGGCTTGGTGAGTTCAATCGTGTTTGTTATTCAGTCAAGTAGGTTTTCACTATTTTTGTAGCTTTATGCCAATAAACGTTACAGAATGAGCGAGTGAGTGAGTTAGTGAAAAAGTGAGAGACTGAGTGAGTTAGTGAATAAGTGAGCGAGTGCATGAGTGAGTGAGTGTGTGAGTGAGTGAGTGAGTAGGTGAGTGTGTAAGTGAAAGAGCGCAGAGTAATTTAGTGAGTAAATGAATGAAAGCAAGAGAGATGCTACCATGCCTTACATCTGTCAGGACTATCCGCAGTATTTAAACTAATGGGGTAGAAATAAATCGAGTAGAATTCATAGAGTATGTACCAGCATTTTTGTTGAGGGAACATGGGGAAACTATTCACTGCAGATAAGGAAATTATAATTTAAAAAGAATGTATCAGCGTTTTAGTTAAATGAGAGTGGGTAAGTTTTCAATAGAGATAAGGACAGTACATTTTATAAGGAGTGTACCCGTACTTGCGTTAGATGGAGGACATTTTTCAGGAAAAAAATATATACACTTGGTCGGGTTTAATTCTAATTTTAAAGATTGATTAAATATTTTATTTGTATATTGAAAACATATCCTGCTCTCTAAACAATTATATGAGATGAGAATAAGTAAAAAAATATGAACGTGTAAAATAATCACGTTATTTGGGTTCTTTTAAAGCACTTTAAATTTTAACAATAAATATAATAGCAATAGTACTAATTAAAATATATTCTTGAGTTTCAAATTACTTAATTTTTTAGACATACCAAATCACATGCATTCACCCCTCATCCCCCCCAAAATGTTTCATTTTGGAGCTATATATTTACTCTGATTCAGTCATTTGATCTTTATTTTTAAGACGTTTTGGAAAATTGCCCCAAGTGGCAATCTCATTAGTAGAGGAACTTTTTTCCCCCTCTTCTAAACCTGTCATGGAAGTTCCGTTTGACTGCATCCCATTCTAAGCCATAACGTAAAATATTTAAGAGCTACTTGGATTCGAAATGGCCGTAATTAAGAGAAACATCCATAGAAAGATATGGGCTGGGATATAAACAAGCTATTCCTGGGTAATGACCACTCCTACGATTTTCCCAAACATTTTTATTACTAACTGAAAAAGGATGCAAGTCCTTTTTTCAATAACAATTTCTAATGGTCGATCCACTATACACTCTAAAGTGATAAGGTGAAGAAAGTAAGCTATAGTTAAATTAACATGGAAAATTATTTAAAATTATTATTATTACTATACATATCGTACGTTTAGTGACAATCAAACAAATGCTAAATGTAAGAAAAATATCGCGAACATATCAGATATAATTTACAAGGAGATTTGAAGCATTTTGATATGTGATTGTGTGCATGAAAGCAAGATCTAACCAGATCTAATTAATAAACACATATAATGGTTTTCAAATATATTAACTCCATTTATACCTAATCCATAATTAGTTGAAAATGTTATATAATAAAGTATAAGTTTATGTGTTTTTATTGTTTAGTGACTTTTTTGCATGGGTTCTTTTACTTGTAAATAAATTATGATTCTAAATTATCACACATTATCAGTAAATAAATTTTACGAAATAATTGCACACACGTTATTATATTTTGTATTATGGCTTGGAAACAAATCTTCAAAAATAGGTTTACAGTAAACTATTCTTAAGTAAATCTGCTTCATAAATACAAAACTATCTATAAAATGTAACTTTACATATACTTCAGTGGTTGATAATAGAAAAAACCAAAACAATGGAAAAAGTTGATATACTAATATGTACCATTTGGCTTTATTCTAACACCACGTCTTACTACATTTTCAGGTTATACTAATTACGTTAATAAGTAAGGGATTAGGAAGGTCGATTTCATATGAAGTGTACCCTCATTAGCGAAGAAGAAGAGTGGGAAAACATTTTGAAAAAGTCACCCTCAGTACACCCTGTTGGGATTTGAACCCCTTATATTCCTGTCACTAGCAGTCTAATATAACTTTGGATAGAGACGCCTTAGTCCGTGTGGCCACCGAAGCAGGTCATTTGACCTTGTTTACGAGCTATATTTATGGTTGTACTCTAATAATGTGGATCTGATTAACATTTTAGGTAGGGCTCAAAATGGTTACCTTCAGCCTAAATGGGAGCATTAAAATGTAATGTAGGTTTAAAGAGTGTAATTTTGCAACACAATGACTGACTAAAGGCTTGTATTCAGGTCAAAGGGGGCATTTTTAGAAATTTCTATAGTGTTAAGCAGCTCCACCTTACTGGGGTACGAACATAACTATAATTAATAGACAAGATCAAATGGGAAAGATGTTTATATTGAATGATTTCTTTGTTTTGCTTAATTATATCCACAGATGAAGATGATCCTACATTTACGGTATACCCTGTATACACATTCTATAAGACAAAATGTTCAGAGGTTTTTAACAAATTTCAAATTTTAAAAAATAAGTTATTTATAAACAACCTAGAAATGTTTTTTTATTTGTAAAATTGAAAGAGTATTCGTATTTATATAATAAAAAACTATTCCCAGATACTCATGTTGAGCTCAATCTTCAAATCCAATTTAAAAAAATGTCAAATTTTCTCTAGTGTATTCTAAGTTAAATATACTTATTTTAAACAAATTCAAGGGTATCTTATATTTTTTTATAATGTAAAATAGTTTCCAGATATCAATTTTAAACAAGATAATTTCAGATATTTTCAAAATTTAATATTAAAAAAATCAGTTATCATTTAACTACAAAATAGTTGACCTGGTGGTCTAAGGATAAGGTGTCAGACTTCGGTGCTGGGGTCTATGGTTCAATACTAGGTCCCGGCACAGATTTATCTGATTACCAAACCCTTCCTTCACCTCTGACAAGATGTGTATTAATCACAACTTGTGGATGTGTGGAATGCCAGGCCTCCATCGTGGTTCGGATCCCACGTTAAACTGTAGGTCCTCCATTTCATCTCACAATCACCCTATACAATCACCCTACCATTACACATTAGCGTAAGTGCGTATAACCCGAACGGGTAGTAAGACGTGGTGCTAATAATAATAACTACAAAATAATTAATATTTTAGAAAAACCACTATATGATTATTTATTATGTAAAAAACTTCCAGATATCCATTTTGAGCCAAATATATGGAGCCATTTTTTTAAATATTTAAATTAAAAAACAGTCATGAGTATACTACATTTAAACGGACTTTCCCCCAAAAAACAGTTTCAATTTTTTTGTGATACATTTCCCATACACACAATATGTTAAACCAAACTTTAAAGCCATTTTCAAAATATTTCCAAGTATCAAAATAATTCATTAACAAACTACACTTTCACGAAAATTTACCCCAAAACTATGGATGGAGATATCATTTGGGGAGGTAAAACACTTTGTAGATATCCATATAAAAACATTAGTCATTTAAAAAAAAATTTCTTTTAAAATTATCACTAATCAGTAAGCGACCCTTTGAGTGCCAAGGTAAAAATAAATAAAAACGTTGCGAGGCATTGCCCTATATTATATAGATACAAAGTTTGAACAAATCCATCAAACGGTTTCAGATCTGTGGTAACGAACACACAGACAGATATAATTGTAAAATCCACTTTTTAGGGGGGTTCGTGTTTATATAAAACGTAAAAATAGATTATAATACTTTATACTGATATTAAAAGTAGTAATTGTACTCATTTTATTTTAACCATTTAGATTTTTAAAAATTTCAACGCTATTTCACTAAGAAAAATCATCTTAATGTAGTTTTAATTATTATCTATTCAAACATTTGAAGATATTTTAAGGGATAGTATTATATTTTTTTAATCTACCTAAAATGTGAAAATATGAATGATTTATGATTAGGAAATTTAAAAACACATATTGATAGTATACTTTTAAAATAATTTATTTTGCTGCTAAATGTTGTGTTCCAAGAACATTCGAACTGTAGTTGGGCCAACTGTTATCTCAGTTTTTAAAGTTACTGGTATTTAGACGGTATTTCCTCTGTGTAACCTTATTTATATACGTCTCTAATGGTCATGGCCTCTTAAGGGTGTAATATGTGATACATGCAGTCTTATACGTAAGAAGATGATGATTTTACGACCCTCGATGTCTCATCTTGGGTGGTGCCTCCTTTGGAGGTAATGGCCGAGGATTATCCTCTTCTCACATGTTGAAGAAATTACTCTTTTAAGCTGAACATTTATCATTCATTCACAGAGGAGTAGCCCAGAATTAGAAGTATTCAACAGTACTTTGTAAAAAGCAGTTATTTATTAGTGTTAGATATGCTACATACAATTATTTGGACCTCTATTTTATAAATAAAATTTAGCTAAGCAACTAATTTTATAACAAATCAAGTCAATGGTCTCAAATGTGAATTTGAATAGAAATGGAATGAAATATTCTAAATTTACAAATAATATCACTAAAGAGGTGATTTTCATCAAAATCACACGTATGTGAACATTTCATCTTTTATGTATTTGGTTGTAAACAAATTAATTAATATCCTCAAATATTTATCATTATGATATAGTTAAATATCTGTCTGTATTTATTACTAGAAATAGACATACTATCCAGGATTATTTCAGATTCTCAGGATAACCTATGCATAATCCTAAAGCTTTTGTTGATCCTAAAATTATTGTAATAGAACATAAATTGGAGGAACATAATACTATAAGCTTTTTTAAATAATTTTCAACAAAGTGAATATTATATAAAAACCAACATACAATAATTCATTGATTTAATTTCAAAACACTTTAAGCTACAAAATGACATGTATTACAAATTTAAAAACTCAAAAAGAGCAGGAAACAAATACGATAATTTTTTAATATAATAACTGATCTTGTAATTTAGGGGGCTTTTATATATACATAAAACTGAACATCCAACATTATATTTATCAACAAAAATAATATTAAAAAAATTTACTTATATAAGTTGATATTTTTGATAAAAGTCGAATCCATAAATATCATGTAATTTTTTCACCACATGAAAATTATTGAAGAATGGTTATACTTATATTAATGAAAGGGCAAGCCTTCTAAGTTAACCTAGTAAATGGATAAGGGATGCGGAACGAAATCGAAAGTGCAGCCACACACTGAAAACTTACCCTCTCTGGTTAGTATCATGCACTAAAACCTTCTCCCTTTACTCATGAAGACGACCAGCACACCCATTACTTTTAATGTAAAAGTATCCCCTCTACCCTAAAAAAACCCCTACGGAAACCAATATTAATTACTTGATGGGTTGCATATCTATCGAAATGGGCCTCTTCCTCTTGAACCAGTGTAAGGGGTGAAGGGAGGTTGAAAGCCGTTTGGGTTGGTTTGTGGCTGCAGAGGGATGGGTCAGGAGTTTGATTATAAACTCGTCGTCTGACCACACACATATCCCCCACCTACCCCGTACCCCGGTATCACCAAACACAAATTACCGTCTTACTTTACAGCTTTAATCACTCAATGTTTCAATGGCAACTGGGCTGAGTGCTTTCGCCGGTTTCGTTCAGACGAGAATTGGACGACATCGCTTTGGGGGGGAGGCGGGGTAGACGCTTAGCAGTAGTTTGGTAACACTAAGGGTAAAACAGTTAGGGAAAATAAACAAATAGGTAAGTAAACATGTAATTTATAAAGAAAGCACCACTGCGACTGCATCTTAATTTTGTATCGTTATTAATTTTTTTCGACGCGTTTTAGTACTCATTTGGATTATACATATACAATAGTTACGATATTAACATAAGTATGAGAAAGGTACAACTTTGGAGGAAATGTAACAAAATTTGAGTGGAGGGTGAGTATGAGAGCATTCATAAAAATACACTTCCAGTACACCGGACTTGTATTCAAATTCCAATCTCCATATTGCGGGAAATACAGTCTAACTCAAGAGTGACGAGTTTAATCAGTCAAACACCAATGCACTGTTAATATATATCAACCCAAACCCTCTAAATGTTTTTTATTTATTTTTTATCCATTTGAGATATATAAAGTTCCCTTTCTGAACTGACCGATTATATCAACAAACGATAATTTTAATGGGCGAGTGCTAAATATCCTAAAAAATTTTCCTGGAAAGGTATTCTCACATAAATTCCAGGGTTCTTTTAAATGCCACAATCGAGATGGGATCAACGGCTTTACTCCCTCTCTGAAGGAAATTGTTCTACGGATCTACATCGCTCAAGAAAAAACTCGTCGACCCCAGCTAGGTATGACCTACGAACATCAGGTACTGAGGCAAGCATTTAACCCTAAAAACACCGAGGTAGATTATGACATGTCTTAAATCACCCAATTACTGGAAGTCGTACTAGGGTAGTATGCTTAGGTTTGCTAACTTTTTTTTCGGTAACCAGTACAGTTTACTCGCAGTCAACCACACAAATATATTAAGGACGAAGAAAGAAGAATCTATAGGAAACATAATTGAATTTGCATGCAGGGGGGAGGGGGGATACATCTGCCTTGGATCTGAGCTCTTATATATTCATAATCAAAAATCAGGTATATTGAGAGATTGACACCTTTGAATATAGAGCATTGATGTAATTTAAAGATTGCTGTATTTTTATTTTGCACTAAAAACAATTTTTTATCATGTCTTTATTATCCATCCGGGTTAAATACACCGTTAAATAAAAAACACTAATGGAATATCAATGAGGAAGGCAAAGTATAGAGAAGAGATACCCACATACACGTGGAGGGAGAGGGGGAAATTATTTAGAGAAAGAAATACCTCACTACACCCAAATTGAATTTGAACCCGGACTTCTATCTCACTGGCGAACCAAACAAGATGATCTTAACGTCAAGAACGCGTGAGCAACGATGTGGGTAGCAAAGAAATACTATTGCACAAAATAATGTTTAAATCAGATAAACTTTTTTTTCTAAGCGATTAGCATTACATTTTACACATTTTCAAAATAAGAATCAATCTTTAATCGTCATCACAATAAATTGTGTCGTTAATGCTCTACCTTGAGTAAACGCATGATCCCACTAAAATAATAAATTATAGTGAAAATCTAAGTATAAGGCCTAGACACCTTCAAGGATTAAAAATAAAAGGTTCGTTAAAAAACTATATTTATGTAATAAAACTTCTTGAACACAGTTTAATACATACAAACCTTCATACTGTGAGTATTAACTAAAACAATATAATTGCTGTATTGTACTAAATTGTATGCGGGATAGTTATGACAAGTGAATACATATTGTATTTAGCTTACCACTTAGTACTATTTTAGAAATTTCACTAGACGAGGAAGGAGGGACTGCTCTCAATTTACGCAAGATAGTAGAATTTATGACTTTCCTACAGTCTAGTACTATAAATGGAAAGGTGTTTTCAATCTTTATCCGCTCTTTAGATTGTTATACATAAAAATCCGTCTCTAAAAGTGTCTAAGCCCGTTATGGAGAAATTCCTCTATTGGGAAGTTGTTTTTTCCGTAAAAGCCAATGTTATTTTGCCGGGACAATTTATACTGTCCTTTATAAAGAAGAATCTGCTAGTCATAGATGTCCGTTAAGGGTAATAAACTGTTTTACTTAATGTTCTATATTTGAATACAAACATAAAACAAATGGTCAATTCGGGAGAATTTTGAGTACACCTGGAGGTGATGCTGGCTGGGTTTCTCACAAATACAAAAATCAATAACAGCAAATTACCCATTTATATGAATATAAGAGGTTGTTGAAATACATTCTCAAATTCATAAAGTTTTTGTCAATGAGGGTTGACACTTAAAAGACAAACAGTACAACCCATTGTATACCAATTTGTCCAATTTTATACATACAGGATTATTCAGATCTTGGGGTAAAATATTATACAGTCTAGGAGGTGAAAATAAAACCATTTCCATATAATTAACTTTGCGTTGGATACGCCAAATCGTGGAGTTACGAAACGTCTAATTTCGCTATATATGCATCTGGGCTTAGGCAACACATCCATCACATCTCAGAACCTAACACAGACATCTATATCAGTCCATCTCTAGACACACCCTATGGTGCCAGCGTACCAGAGCCGCTCTGCACTGGATAGAAATTACACTTTACCTGAAACGGCAGACACACATTGTGTGTATGATGTGGCTGGAGGCAACGCACTTGCTGGCATGTGGGAAACTGTTGTCAGGCCATTTAATTTCCTTATATTAGTCATAATTATGTGTGCTGAAGATTGATGAGATACATACCCCCAATATTAATACAGCGCCCACTGGCATCTCGTAGCGTTAACATTTGGCGTTGCCGACTCCAAGTTCACCTGTTTAGTCACCCCCTACAGCCCCCTACAGCTTGTGTGATTATCTTACCCAAAGATATTAATAATCCTGTATTTAATCTAAAATATTTGTACGTTATTTGTTCTCTGAATAGTTATTAAGACATGACGATAAGATAAGTATGATATTAGATTGATGCAAGAGTGCAGTTATAACGCAGCTAATAGGATCCAAAGATTATTTATAGAATTTCCAGCTAATAAGAAGGTATTTTTAGCAAGAATTTTAGATTTTTTTTAGAAGCCAGCAGGAAAATAAACTTGGAAGTGAATTCTGGGGAAACTAATTACTTGATAGCATATATAGCATAGCTTGAGGATGAACATTTAGAGATTATTGAGATCAATATATAATTAGGCAGTGTATTCAAGTTTACAGGACTGTGCACCGGCCGTAGCATGGTAGCAGCGTGACTAGCGCACACTCCTATGATAGTGAATCAAACAACGGTCTTAAAGGGTAAATCATATTGGAATTAACGGTTCGAGATTGTTTGAAGCGTGACGCAGACAGCATATAGTCCTAAAAGTGTAAATCCTTCTTTAATGAGTTCAAATATTTGTAATTTTTTTTAAACCAATGGTGACGATGCTAGAAGGAAAACTAGGAAAATAATAAGTAAGGAAATCATGCTTTCACTCGGCCAGTAGTTTGTTTACATCTTACCTGTTGTCTAGAAATGTGAGTATACAAGACAATAGTTTGGTGGTTCTTTGATTGTGAAATATGATTATTTATCTTGCATGATGAGAAAACTTTCAGGGCATTCAAAAACAAAGTGATCAGTAAAATAATTGGTTCGAAGATTGATGAAAATAATGGGTCCCAGGTTTGATTCCTGTGTCAAGGTGTGATTTTTCAATTTTCATAATACGATACATGTAGATGAATATAAACTTATTTGAATTCTATTTTTTTAATAATAATATTGAATACGCAATTAAATATAGGACTTTTTGGAAAAACCACTACCGTTAACTAAAGGTTATAAGACGATAATATTGTGATATAAGTTCAGGCAATGATTAACTATAATATCAAATTTTATTAAAATCTAAAGTCTTTACGTTATCTTTTCTTTAATTTATCGTCTGTGATGTATGTAGGCCTAGTCAGATATTTTTTCTATCGTTAAGTTTGATTAAATAACTTGTAACTAAGCAGTTATATTAAACTAACTTAAGTTTAAAACTGTACTAACTTTATATTTCAAACCAAAATCATGAGGTTGATTAAATAAATAGTAGACATTATTGAGAAAATTAGATTATAGTTAAGTAAATTTAAATATTTATTTTTCTAGAAATTAAGTGAAAACATATATATACGTTTAATTTGTCTGCGTGCATATTTTATTAACACTTATCCAGGCACATATTTAAATTAATAGAGACTGTACCAGGAAGGTATAATTTTGAGGTAATATACCTACATTTGCGTGAAGGAAGAGTGCCCAACCATTCAATCAGATCCCCCCTCAATACACAAAGCATGGAATTTAGCTCTGTCTCCGTCAAACCAGACTACACAAAGCCATATTCCCATTAATTTGGGTGACAGAAGATATTAATTAAGTTATTAATAGTGTTTCATTAGATGATATATATTGATTGATCAGCTAGAGCTAGTGCTTGTATCATTTTGGTACTCACCCACTGACAAATGATCAGTTAATTTTCATTTTTGTTCAAGCAGGTGCGAATTTAAGCTGTTTGAATTAATATTTTCAGGTTTATTTATTAAGTACCAAACTCTTTCAAACCATACAAACCTGCAACGTCAGACACACAGAATAAGGTGTAAAACTCTCATTTTCTGGTTAATATCAGTGGGGAGGTTGGAGTTTGAATCCCGGCCGTGTGTGGTGGTGTGTTTTAATAAACTGTGTATCATTCCTAATTCTCTCAATTCTACATTTACCATCACTATTATATTCATGTTAGTATGTGGATAATGTGGATGGGTACTAAGAAATCATATACATAAAATAATATACACAATAAATTCACATTACCACAAAAATAATCATTTCTCACTGTGCATTCTTTTAGTTTTAGGTAAACAAAATTCCCAAATTTATATTTTCTACCTATTCCCAAGTCCTCTATGAAGCTCTTTTTATTGGTCAAGTATTTCTGGACTATTCCTCTAACTGATCATAAGCTTTTACTTTTTTTTCTGTCTATTTTTAGGTCTCTGTGAGCATATCTCGTTTCAACTCTCTGTCTCTATCTTTCTTTTTCTCTCTCTCTCTCTCACACACAGACTCACACGTCCGCGGTCAGTCCCTACAGTGCTCGCCACTGCATCTCCGTCAATTATTCACAATCAAATCAGAGATAAAAGGGAAGGACCCCAGCACAACCTTGGATGTGGCTACTTCGAGTCTGGTAGGTTGCGGACGTGGATTGAGGGAGCGAGCGGGTAGATTGACTCAACTTTCATGACTTTTTGTACAAAACTGTTTTTGAAAGATATATCACATAAAAAGTCTTTATTTTGTTAAAATAAAAGCTTCGTGATGTAATTTTTTTTTAATAATTTCATTGATAAGAAGGACACTTTTATAAATACTTAAAACCTTTATAGCTCATGGACATTTAAACCAAAACTGAATAGGTTAAAATTTAATTATTTTTAAATATTAAGCCACTAACAATATAATATAATATTGTATTATATTATATAATTTTTGTGAATACATTATTTTATTTTATTTTTTTATTTGAGAAATAATACACTTATTTGATTTTTGCTACGTAAATTAATCAAAATATTTGTATGTAAGAAAAAAATAATTTAACGTCGGTTGGATCCTAGAGTGAACGTGGTTTGATTTAATTTATGCTTGAGTTGGTAAATATTTACTCAAAGTAATATGAATATAAAACAACGTGTTTCGAAGTACTTATATTAACAACTTTTTAAATAGATTTTGATGGAACAATACTTACAATGCTCGAATTCGCTTCATATCAACCGTATTTCAAATGGTCTCCTATCAATGGAAAACTTTAGTTTCTCGCTTTAGTGCTCAAATGAGCTAAGATTCTAAGGCGTCAATCTCGTAATAGACTATACTGCCAATGAAGGAGATATTGACCCTTAACTATTGATCAGGTGTATTGAAGGGGTGGTTTCCTAAATAGTTTTATACTCTGCATCCATGCAAATTTGGGAAAAATACCTCTAAATTGAACCTCTAACATTAATAACACATTTTCGTAATTAGTGCACACGTTTATAGCCCGAACGGGTAGTAATACATGATGCTAAAAAATAAAA
The DNA here is from genome assembly GCA_902141375.1 of Timema poppense. Taxonomy (NCBI): domain Eukaryota; kingdom Metazoa; phylum Arthropoda; class Insecta; order Phasmatodea; family Timematidae; genus Timema; species Timema poppense. The sequence continues at coordinate 19,499 of CABFOV010004559.1, read as the reverse complement.
AACAGAATTTTTAGTTTGGTCTTATTGTGATTCGGGCCAATCTGTATGACACTTGGTTGACTATCTATCATATAAATCCCACAGTCTTAAATACTTTTACTACGAAATAATCATGTAAATAGTGTACCACCGTATCTTCATAAAAATGTTGGTACATTTCCTCTAAATTTCTTCATCAACCCTAGCGTCCCTACACTAGTAATTTAAATATATGGATAGCCCGGATGAACTGTAAGACGGGGCTACCCGAGGAAAAAATCAACTTAATCTACATTATAGGGATGCTTAAGCAAGATTAAAAAAGGGCCTTCAAATAAGTGGTATGTGGACCAGCATTGGTTATTTATCAAACAAACTCATTTAAGTATTTATTATTGTATTACAAAAACGAGTATAAAAACTATTAATTATTTTTAGTCGAGTATCAATTTTTAAATACTTCCTGTTGAAGTTTAATTACTTCATTTGTAAGTCAACCAAGTTTTAAATTCTCTTTTGTAATCTTGTGATTTGGGCTAGCCAGTATGAGTTTAAGATCGTTCAAATGAGCAGTGAATTAAGTTAAGTTAGAAATTAAAAATTATTTTCAATTTTAATAAAAAGGCATACAACCTGAACCGGTAGTAAGACGTGGTTCGAAATAATACATATATTTATGTTTATATTAATAAACACCATCCCTTAAGCTTTATTGCTATGTTGAGACACTACTTATAAAAAGGTATCTAGTTTGACTACGGGTGACATCAATGGTCACATGGTCAAACACGTCACCCATGTGTTTAAATGGATGGCTGGTAACGGGGAAATTGATGTTCACACCAGGTCAGATGTACTGAGGGTAGTTTTCCATACATGGTTTCCCACACTCTCGCCACCCAAGTGCAAGTACATTTCCTCTAAAATTCTACCTTTCCCTACCCTATTATATAATATAATTAATGTAAGTAGGTGACCTGGTAGTCTAGGTGTAAGGTGTAAAACTTATGTCGTGGGGGTCCGGGGTTTAATCCTTGGTCCTGGCACAGATTTATCAGATTGCCAAACCCTTCCTTCAACTCTAACAAGACGTGTATTAATCACAACTTGTGAATGTGTGGTAATGCCAGGCCTCCGCCGTGGTTCGGATCCCACGTTAAACTGTAGGTCCTCCATTTCATCTCACAATTACCCTACCATTACACATTAGCCTAAGTTCGTAAAACCCAAACGGGTACTATGAACCATTAGAAAAAAACAAAAAAAACATGAGGTGACGTTAATTAGGTTATTTATTATTTTTACAAAGGCTTTACCAATAGTTAAGCTACCAGATTATATGAATGAATGTGTTATTCAAAAAAGTGCACTTGAATTACCTCAACATCAACATTTTACTGAATTGCAGAAACATCAAATGCACAAGGCTTTAGTTTACATGACCACCATCGCTAACTGAGAACGTCTTGTGAGATTAGATCAATGGAATCAAACCGTGTGAGGTCGCATCATTGATCTCGCTCTGTCTGGGATGCGGGAGGGAAGGGGGGAGGAGATGGAATACAGGCAGGAGGAGAGAGTGAGGAGAAAGTATCTGGAAGGAATGAGGAGGCGGCAGGAAGGAAACCATGGACTCCGGGGTAATTTGGGGGAGGAAACGATACGACCCCCTTGGGGCTTGAAGTTAGCCACACTTTCCTTATTTCCAGGCTGAAGGGTCAGAGTCCTCATCCTTTACCCGCTGCCCCTACCTTTTCCCCCCTCAACCCCCGGGATGAAGGTAATGGGCCATGCGTTGGTTTGGGGCCCCATCTTCACCTGAATGTATTTCTGCCGTGGAGCCCGTACCTTTATACCCGGTCTCTTTGGTGATACACAAATAAGAACACGAGATACTTCAATTTTTAAAAGAAAACTTAACTATTCTAGAACTAATTTGGTTCGATGTCTAGACTTATAATAAATAATATAGACATGAGTTTCATCTATTATACTAGCTGATATGCCCGTTCTTCGCGAGGGGAATCTATAAATGGTTTTGAACTATGTTTAAGAATATAAAATTAACTAGAATAAAAACTAGCCAAATATAAACTTATTTATTAATATTAAAATTTATTGGTTTATATTATGTGAATAAACGTGAAAAAAGGCCGAATAATTACAACATTATGTCAAAATAAACATATAATCTAAAAATATTTGCTTAAAAGCGATCATAAGAAAAGTAAAGCTATGTAATATTCATTAGTAAAAAAAAAAAAATTTTTAAGTAAAATAATATTGTACTGTAATAGATACAAACTAGTCCCTGTAATTAATTACCTGCAATATTTATAATTTCTATTAAATCAATAATTTTTTGGTTCTAATTGAATGTGAAATTTTGAGCGTATATTTTTATGGAAACATCTTTCAGTATTTTATGATCATCTGGGGGGCGGGATTGTATAACTACTTGCAGATATATTAATTCTATACCACACCAAAACATGTTTTTTTCCTGTACGTTTTGAAACTTTAAGTTTCCCCACATTCACTACCTTACTAATTAATTGACTGGCCATTGTTTAGTAATTAAAAGATATCGGACACTTCCAGTTGCATGAGGTTGTCCTTCTACATGTAAATAAATATTTCAATTTTCTATCATAGAAGAATCGTTCCATAGTAATAGCTTTGGAAATCTTTTTAGAATGAACAACTTCCTTCCCATTATTGTTCTTTCATTTCATAATTTAGTTTGTTTTAATTGTGTTTGAGGTATATCTTATATATGCATGACAAATTGCAATCTTTTAACATAATGGAAAGTAATTTTATATTAGTTTTTGAAGTTTAGAGCGCCCACCCATTTCTCAATATCCTTATTAGAAAATTAAATATTTGGATTGGTCATACAACATTCCTGATAATTTCTCTTTATACCATCTAAAAGATTTGTTATCTGTAACCTTTTCCCCCGTTCTACCACTTATTTCCTAGATCTCCATTTTACTATTTAAAAGTATCAGATATTATCGTTATTTGGAGTAATACATTCATCTTTCTGCTGAATTTTATTTAAGAACACACTTATAAATAGTTGTTTCAATTAGTTTTAAAAATTTTTAATACACCTTCCCCCATTTCGCTGACTCCAACTTTGGCATTTCATATTTTAGGACCTAATGAATATCTTGAGTATTATCTCTACCTACATGCCAAATTCCAATGCCTACATTTATTTATATATTTATAGTCCCCACCAACTAATTTACTGGAATCATATTTTTCCCATATTTATTCGTTTTGGAATGAGTTATTTTTTCAATGAAAGAGACTATTCCTCTCCCAATTTTTAGATACTTAATTTTGATCAAAAACGTGTTTGGGTCATTCTTAGACCTTATCGAGAAATTTGAATATTCTACCGTGCAATGAATTAGTTTTGGATATAAGTCTTGGAAATTTTGAAACCCTCTATTTCATTAGACCCCCAATTAAATTTTTAAAAGTTTTAAGAATGATTAAGCTAAGGGGAGCCAGCCAAATACATTTCTGGATAATTTCAATTTCCTATTTCACTTAAAGGTGTGGTTTTGTGTTTACATTCACCCCCCATCCACCTAAATCAAAGACTCATTTTAAAACTGGAAATTATATAACTTTATTGATTATTTTGAGGGGTCCTTTAAACTTCCTTCCAAGTTTAAATTTTATAACACCCTTTTATATAGTTTTTATATTGGTTTTGACATTTTTGAAACCCCCTCATTCATTTGACCAACTTAGACTTTTCTTGTTTTTTCTAGGGGTCCCTTTATCCGATTTCCAAATTTTAGATTTTCGGGACGTTTATAAGGGTTCGAACAATTCACGCAGAAGAATTTTGGAATCAAGGAGAGCAAAAGGACACAAAATACCTTTATATATAAGAAAGTAAATGTTACGAAACAATCGCACAAACTTTCTCATATTGTGTTGTAGCTTCGAAGATAATATTCAAATATAGGATTTAAGTAAACAAAACTTATTTATGTTTTCTTCATAAATATAAAAACATCATCTTGTTCATCATAATAACACACTTTATGGATAAATTAAGAACCAAATTAATAATATATTTAAAAAAAATAAAATTTACTATACTTGTTATAACAAACTAACCTAAAATTATTTATTTGTAAAAATAAAAATTATTCTTATTTATCATAAAAATCTATTTTCGTACTCCCATTTTGAATTCAATCTTCAAAGTCAATTTGAAAAAAATAAAATTTTCTATAAATTTTTGTATGCAAGCTACCCTTAAATCAATTTATTTTGATAAATGAGAATATACTATTATTTAAAATGTGAGATAGTACCCCGCTATTAATTATGAACCAAGTCGGTGGAGTTATTTAAAAAAAAAGATTTTATAAAAATTGTTCACTTGTTAACTACGATTATATAATTTTTGAAAGAAGAAAAAAAATTTAGTCTCGATTTAAAATGTAAATAACTTCAAATATAACCATTTTCCACCTAATCGCTGGGGAAATTTTTACCAGGGACAGACAGACAGACAGATGTTAAATTATCTCTTTACTTTTACGCTACCTTTAAGGTATAGAAAGTATTATGATCGTCAAAAATATCAAACTCAAGATTTTTATGAATTTTGACGTTTCATGATTCCCCCTCATTCCAAATCCGAAAAAATCGTTTTTGCCTGTCTGTCTGTCCGTCCTCTCTTTTTTTGTACCCCAGAGTAGAGCCTAAACTATTTTATCGATATGGCTAAAACTTAGTATCCAGGGTTTTCATAGGGTTGCCCTGAAGAATTTTTGGAATCCGACATCTAACACTAAGATTAAGGGTAGTTTCCTTAAGGGCCAATTTTTTTTAATTATTGAAATCGGGTCTAGCCCAGGATCAGTCGAGGTCCCCCATGTCACGTCATCGGTCGAGGGTGAGCGCGGTGCTCACACATCAAAATGTGTAGTTTTTATTTTACATCATAATTTTTTTCATTTTATTTTTTATTAATTATATTATTTTTATGTTTTTTATGCTTTATTTTCACTGAAATCATTGAAATATTTTATTTATTAGACCATGACACCTTTTAATTTCTTTATGCACAAATACATTAATAAAAAAAAATAACGCATCAAACCGGAGCCCTTAAAGTCATTTTGTCCATATATTGAGAGTAGCCAATTTCTTTAGAATATTTATAAATGTTTAGAAAGGAAATATAATCAAAATTGCTAGAGCCAATTTTGAGAAAAGAAAATTACTTTTTCTCTTTTTGCCCTTCAGTAAACAACCTTAATTTTAAGGTTAGATATCCAATTCCAAAAAACCCTCGGGGCAACCTATGAAAACCCTGGATACTAAGTTTTAGCCTGATCGGTAAAATAGTTTAGTTTCTATTTGGAGGTACAGACAGATCGACAGACAGACATACGGAAATTCAAAAACAACTTTTTTTGGATTTGGGGGGACATGAAACGTCAACATTCATAAAAATTTCTAGTTCAATTTTTTTTGACTATCACAATACATTCTCTAACTGTAAGAGAGCGAGAGAGTAAAAAGAATTATCTAAAATGTTACACGATAGTCAAAAGTATATAAATACTAACGTATGTTATAATGGTGGCACAAAATAATGTTTATTAAATGAAAATAAATAAATAAATAAATAAGTAAATAAATCGATAGACAAGAGTTTCTACTCAATAATAAATGTTATAGTTGGAAACATTTAAGAACAGTAAAAAAATACTAGATTTATTAGCTAATACTCAACAAACGAACGGTCGAGGGTGGGCTCTGCGTCCATTATAAACGCAGTCTTAAATATTTATTAAATTAACACACACAGAAGGTGGAGCTAGCCTCTATCAGTGATGTCAATCCACGCGTAACACCTTAATTGACAGATAGATAGTAGGTAGCACATGGAAATAGCTGATCTCGGGCTAAAATAGTTGGCGAAATAAAACGAAAGTGAGCGCTGCGCTCACCCCTCGACCGTTCCTGGGCTAATAATTTTGATTAAATTTCATTTCTAATCACTGACCAATATTACAAACCAAATGGCTACACTCATATCCTAGTATCTCTAATATAAAATAACAATCAGATGCAAGAACACAAATTCACCGTTAATTGAATGGGAAGAAACTTAATCTCACAATGACTTGTGTAAATGGGGACGTGGTTTAAAGGTAAAGTTGTATGGTCTGATTTGCTGGTCAAGGAGATGCTATTGTGTATTGAGGACATTTTTAATGAATGGTTTTTCACTTTTTCGTCCAACACAATAATTGTTATATTCTCTAAAAATTCTACATTCCTCATCTCTACCTGTTCAGAATGTAGATTAATAAAAAGATTAGACAGCCCGATAGTGCTAGAAAAAAAACAATAATACTCAATCAAATTTTTTTTATATAACTTGTAATTTATTTCATATATTTATACATTAACTAATATAATACTTTCAATTGCATATTAAATATTTCTTAAAACTCTATTTTTGTAAGGGTTTTTATATAAAACGAACTATTTTTATAACTAATAACTTAATACCTCATTATTAAAAAAATAATGAAATATTTTATTTTTGGAAATGACAACAATTTATTTTGCATACATAAGATAAAATAATGTAATGCTAAGTTGGGAGTGTTGATGTAACTTCTCATGACATTGGGAAAGTCATTTCTTCGCCCCAAGGGTGATTATTATTAACTATAATTGCGAGGTTTTGTTCTAGTTAAATAGTTTGTTAACGCTTTGTGATTTGTTGACAGAAACAATGCTATGAATAGCTCTCAGTTGTTCGATATTGGTTTTGGAGTAGATGGCTCAAGGTACATTTGTGTGTGTGTGTGTGTGTGTATGTGTGTGTGTATGTGAGAGAGAGAGAGAGAGAGAGAGAGGGAGGGGAGGGGGTGTATGTGGAAGAGGGGTTGTGGTGAAAAGAACTACTGAAACAAGTTATTAAATTTTAATGTAAGCTTTTATATAACTGTTTTAGTTGTATTCACCAATAATTTTGTGTTGACTACAGCTCAATGCTAAAATAAGTTGTTGGAACACGTAGCCACTAATTCGGGGATAATATAATTATAGGCCGTACCAAATACTAGGTAATGATGGCTTTTAACATAACAAACGTGATTTATTGAATATTTGAAAGATAATTACTTTAATTTCAAGTAATTTTGTAAAGTTTTGGACTCTTCAAATATTGAAAATAAATATTGCAGATAAAATAAATCGCATTAGAAATATAAATGTAGTAAATATATATATATATATATATATATACACACACACACATATATATATTTATATATAGTGGAAAGCATTAAAAATAAATGTACACCGCAAAACTTTTATTCTCTTTTTTTTCTTAAAATATACATTTACTAAAAATTCGTAAAATTTGTGAAGCTAAATAATAGGTCTATACATTGTTCTAGAAAATTTATACCAAATATTACAAAGGAAATAATATACACTGCTACTTACTTGCTCAATATCATTAGGAACCAAGAACACTATTACAGAAAAATTAAGAAAAGCGAAACATTTGTGTCTACCAAAGAGCTTAAGAGTCAAATTCATTTTAAAAGACCTGAATTAAATATATATTTGCTCATAGCTTAGAAATTAATAGTTTTATAAAATTATATTTCAAATAAAAGATTTTTATCCATAATACAACTATAATTTTACTAAAATAAGGTAATTTTAATATCTTTAATAGTTTCTGAAAAAATCATCAAAATTGGAAAATTTCCCTTAAATAAAGTATCCTAAGTTATTTTCATAAGAAAATATGAATTACCATCTTGTTCATACCAGTAATGATAAAAAGTGCCCAGGTATAAAGTTTAATCAAATTTGTTAAAGCGAATTTTGAGAAAGTCAATGTTTGCTTTTTTTATCCTTGGGAATGCCAGGCCTCCAACGTGGTTCGGATTCCACGTTAAACTGTAGGTCCTCCATTTCATCTCACAATCACCCTACCATTACACATTAGCGTAAGTGCGTATAACCCGAACGGGTAGTAAGACGCGGTGCTAATAATAATAATAATTTTTATCCTTCAGTAAACTATCCTTGATTTTAGGGTTGAATGTCTAATTACAAAAATCCCTCAGGAGGACCTAATGAAAATCTCAAATATCAAGTCTTAACCCAATCGGTAAAATAGTTTCGGCTCAAGCCCAAGGTGCAGACATACAAACATGGAAACAGCTTTGCGAAAACCAATTTTTGGTTTCAGGGTTCATGAAACTTCTACATTTATCAAAATTTCGAGTTAGATTTTTTTAAGGATCACAATATTTGCTCTTTGGTGTTTCAAGAGAAAGTAAAAATTATCAATATATTTTCTTTACTCATTCGTTTTGTTTTCAAAAAATCAATTAACTTTTAAATTTCTTTAATCCATTCATAGATAGACCATAAGTGGATAATTAAATCAAATCCATGCAAACTCATTTACGTGTTTGTTACATCTATTTACTTATTTAACTATTTATTTGATGGCGTATCCACGTATGAAATGGAACTCTCAACCTTAACGAATAGTTAATTTATTGATCAGTAGTATAGTGGTCAAAGTTCCTGGCTACAGATCCTGGGGTCTTAGGTTCAATCCCAGGGGATTACGAGTTTTAAGTAAAGCAATGGGTCTGGATCAAAGTCAACTCAGCCTCGTGAGGACAAATGAGGAGCTACTTAAAAGAAAAAAGTAGCGGGTCACGTCTATAAAACTTAGATTAATGGCTTTGTGCTGACCACATCAGTAATGGTGAAATCATATAAATAGGGAGGCATTGCCCCCTGGAATAAATCTTCCCCCACCCCTAGTTGTTTTTCAAATCCTCTTATATTATCGATTATGAAATGGAAATATTGCCTTAAATCAAACTTCATATTACTTTTAGGTTCATTCATATTTCAAATTTTACCAGATAAACCTACTTCAAATAGGTTATAAAATGATCAAACTGTTAGAAAAAAATTCAAGCGAGGATCACTCTAAATAGCTTCAAGGTCCATCCAAATTTGAAAAATCTATAAGTGAGGACCATTTTAAAAGCTACTATATTCATTTAATTTTGAAAAAAAATTCACGTGAGGACTATTCGAAAAAGTTTGAGAGAATTAAATATTAAATTTTTTTTCGGTAGAAGACCACCTCTAATATATTGAAGAAACATTTGATTTTCAAAAATGTTCTGGATGAAAACCATTTAAATAGCTTCCAAGAAGATCATGTTTCAAAGTATTGCTAGGAGAAAATCAATTCGAAAAGTTTCTAATGTAGATAAACTCAGGCGAGGATCAATCTAGATTGCTTTTAGAAGAATTCAAATTTTAAAAAATTCCTGGGGCAAGACCTCCTTCAAATAGATTTAAAAAAATTTAAATAAAAGCAATAGTATGAGTATTATTTAAAATAGTTTCTAGAGTCATCAAAATTTAAAAAAAATCATTGAGAAGACTTCTTCAAATAGCTTAAGAAAATCAAATTTTCAAAAATTGAGGAGAAAAGTTTCAAACGGCACTTAGGGACATAAAGTTTTCAAATTTATATGAATGCAGTAGTAAGGTTGGGAAAGGGGTGGTGGAAGGAAATAACCTATTTTTGTTTTTGTTTGCCCCACCCCCATCTACGCCAGTAGACGATGGCTGCTTTGTTGATATGGCTTGATTGCAGGGTTGCCATCTTGAATTTGTATTATTAATGTTGTCTTACCAGCATTGATACTGTCAATGTTTAAAGCTCCAGAACATACGATTTGATGTATAAATATATAAACGCCATTATATTGATTTGTTAAAGTAGTAGATGGATATAGTAAGATCAGGATAAAAAGAACATAATCTAATAATAGCAAGAGTAGTTAAAAGTATTTAAAAAACTATAAGTCAAGCCATCTGCAGCGGAATTTTTTGTTAGATTATATAAATACCAATAAAACAAACCTAGCAGTATAGTAATGAAACAAATAGCCGAAACTATTGTTAATGCATTTTAGTGGGGATATTCCCTCTTAGATATCATATTCTGAAAATTGAAAAATGACACCTGGACACTATAAAAAATAAATTATACGGTGCATACACATACGTTATTTCTCTTTTACCCTAAAATAGAGACCTTTACTAGGAACTCGTAGGATTTGTGAAATAATATAGTAAACTTTGTTTATAAACTCTCACTAAATATTATAAATGAAACAATACTCTCTCATAGAGAAATAATCAGGAAAGAGGAACATCTCTGCCCACCAAAGAGCATAACAATAAACTAAAAAATTCCGAAAATCACAATAATGCATTTAATATAATTATTGGCTTGGAGCTCAGAAACATTTTATTTTAATAAAATATATTTAAAGAAAATTATTTTAACTTTATCTGTACTACAATTTTTCAAAGTAAATTTATTTTATATCTTAAATAATTGTAGAAACATGAACAACATTATAAACTTACGCTTATGTTAAGTACTTTAGAAATAATTTACATTGAAAAATGAATTGTCATTTTATTTATAATGATAAACAGTGGCTAGATACATAATGTAATAAAAATTATTACATCGAGTTTAGAATAAATCGATTTTCTCTTTGTTTTACATTCAGTAAACTACCCTTAGAGCTAGATATTTAATTACAAAAATAGCGTGAGAGAATCTGGTTAAAACTCTGAATACCAAGTTTCAGCCCAATCGGTTAAATAGCTTAGACCCAAGATACAGACAGGTGGACAGTCAGACAGCAATGCGAAAACAACTTTTTCTGTTTAAGGGAGTCATTAAACGTCGACAGTTATCAACATCTCTAGTTGAATTTTCTTTGACAATTACAATATTTCTCTGTCTTATGAGTCAAGGAAATAAAGTAAAATATGCATTGATGTTTTATAAGTGCCTCTTTCTAAAGAATAAACCCATAAAACTTATAGCTTGTGGAGCAGGTGTAAGCCTACTTAGTTATTTTAATTGACTAAATTATTTATATCTTACAAAAAAGTATCTATTTATAATATTATGATTTTTCATAAACTACCCAACTAGAAAGATTAATATAATGTATATTAAATTCATATTTTATTTAGAATTATTATTTTTTAGACTACATACAGTTTATTATGAACCTACAATAAGTATTCAAGAGTTGTTTTAACTTATAAATATAACGCCTTCCAATATATATAGTTTTTCAACTGAAACAAGAAGAACGTGTTAAAAATAAATTGAAATTTTGAGCTCGTCAAAATAAGGAATGTCCATCCATCTACATCGGTAGCTCATATTTCCAACAAGGAATATCCGTTTTCTTCACCATTATCCATTCTTCATTGATACACACCATTTTTTTTTTTTTTCGATATTATTTCAAACACAAACACCAAAATAAAAGTAAACTCTTACAATACCATGTCTTTTCTTCTTGCAAACGCATCATTACTCTTTCTCTCTATATATATTTTTTATATACCAAAATAATTTTCTTCCCCACTAGATTCTCTTCCCCATTTTCTTTTCGGCTTTCCACTTCCTTTCGCTTCGCCTTCACATTGTCCTCAATAAAGACAGGGTGAGATCTCATTAATTTCACATCGAGAGCTCGCTGGGAAGCCGGTGACGTCAGAGCCACCTGTGCTGGGACGAGCGCACGCTCAAAAAACACGACACGCGATGGTGTTTTGTCACAGAGTGACAATAGTGCTGCTGCGACTGAAGATTGGAGATTGGAGAGAGGGTAAAAGAGAGACAGGGGGGATACTAAAGGAAGGTATACCGGGGTTTCCCCGCATGATCTTTTGACTCTCTTAAAATAGTCTGATTGGAAGGGGTTATGAGGGGGGAGGGGGTTGAGGCAGGAAGGTACTAGACGGCTGACCTTTAATGATGTGTCTTATGGTTGAAAGACGGAGAAGGAAGACAAAAATGTATACATGTGTAAGCAAAAAAAATGGGGTTGAGATTTTAGACATGTTGTAGAAAAGAAACGGAAAGAGGGAAATGGGCAAAAAAGATACTGAAGCGTTATCAAAAACAACAATTGGTACCTCATTAAGGAATTTTTATCCTTATTTTTAGTGGAATAAATAGTAACAAACACACCAAACTCACAGCGATATAATCCGTTATACATTATGTATTGGCTATATACAAAAACCGTAAATTAGTCCAATTATATTTTGTCTCTTTCATATCAATCATACGTGCAAGTATGTTTTATTTAGCGATCCACAGAGTATTAGAATCTCTGCTGTAAAAATAAACATGCTCAATGTGATCTTTTCAACAATCAATATTAAAAATATATTTTATTATTGTATCAATTTACGCATGAGTAGTGAAGCTACAACTTAAAATCCTTCCTGTAAAATATGTAAATACATATACAAACAAATGGGGATCTTCAGTCACACACAAATAAAATATAATAATCGAATAGCTATCACAGGAAACGTATGGTAATAATCTACAAATCTAGATTAGCACCTGGGTGCCAAACATTGAGCCCTAGTCGAATATAATGAAGGTAGATAATAAATTATGTGTCTCAACATTTGTATTATAGAAAAATAGGCCTATGAGTTGATTTCTCTAAAGTTCAAACTATAATAACCTTATGCCCTAAATTTTGTGTTCTCCTGATTCCGAATGGTCCTGATTGCCCACAGTTCAGATTGTGAATATGAAGTTTTTGATATAATGGTGAGGAGTCCAGATTGCAGACACGCCATGTTTCTATGCCATTTCACCCCTAATTTGATAATACCCACGGTGTTTTAGCAGTCGTACGTTATTCTAACCTCGTCAGTTTTAATTAAACTAAATTACATACACTAGTATTTATATGTTGTTTAGGTTAGGCTAGGTTAGGCTAGGGTAAGATTGGTTAGAGGGAAAGCCTCGGTATCCGGTGGGTGCTGCTAGTAACCCCTTTCACCCGTGTCACCATCCTCACATAGGAATTCCCATGAGTTTCTCTTTTACTTATTCACAATTTGGACATTGGATTATTATGGTGGCCATAAAATTTTGGATGTGTTCGCAATATGAATGAATTTTTCCCTGTTTGCAATATGGACTGTTCGCAATCAGAATACAACCCTTTATTTTGTGTCTAAATTCGAATGAACTGAGTGGCAACTAAGAAACTAAAAAGACTAATAAAATAAATTATCTAGACAACTCTATTTGTATACTTTCCATCTTATACTAAACTAGGTTTTGAGCCTGTCTATGACAGACTGATTATAATAGTATTAACCAATCAAACAAAACCTTACCTTTAATAATCGATTAAAGCATGGAGGGCTAGTTTTTGTTAGGTTGGGTAAGCTTATAATTAATAACATGATTTAGCATAGCCGACTATGTTATCTAGTGGTCAGAGTTCATGGATACAGATCCAGAGTTCTAGGGCTCAATCCCCGGAGCTATCAGATTTGTATGTGAAGCAATGGGTATAAAATGGGGTCAACTTAGCCTCGTGAAGAAGATAAATAGGGAACTTCTAGCAGCTAGCTTCTAGAAAACTTAGATTAACGACCGGAAGGTTCATTGTGATGACTACATAAATTAGATAAAAGCATCTATAGATTTATTTTTTAACTGAATCATAGGCCTTTTAAAAATATATATATTAATAAACCGTCATGTTTTGTTCACAATATTTTCTAATATTTGACGATAAGTAAAAACCTGATCCACTGATTTATTTAATCAAAATACACACTGATGACCCCAATTAATTCCTCTGCATATGGCATCAATCTAATTAAAATCATGTTAGATACAATTTTATAGCATTTTGGTTGGATATAAACTTTTTAATTTTGCTTTCTTTTGTATTTTTGGGAAATTAATTAGTGGTTCTTTTAACATTGTCACAAATTTTAGCTATAACTTACCAATAAATAGTGAAATTCTTATTTTACATACATAAACCTTTAGGAATACTCTTATTATTAATGAAATGAAAAATTTGATTGTCTGTCTTTCATCAGGTTTGCGTGGTATCAATAACACGCGGAGATATTGAATTTAAAAATTAGTTGTCCCTGTGCACCTCAAACCCAGAATATTAACCAATTTATTTCAGTTTTTTAAAATAAATTAAAAACCGTAACAATGAAGATATAATAACACCATGATTATCCTTTTTAACTTTAAAAAATTTGATTCGGTAAACCTTTTAGCTTTTTTCCCTTTTTTGAACTGTGTACGGCTATTTAGCATTTTCACCTAAAATATTTCTCCCAGGCTAAGCCAGGTAATGAATGTAAAAATATGTAAAAGGTGCAAATTAGAAAAAAACGATAAAAAGTAAAAATAATATAAAAGAGCGAAAAGTACAAAAAGGATAAACAAGAGCAAAAATGGGAAAAAGATCGGAAATTAAAGGGGAACAAAGGTCAAAGAGGGAAAGATCTTTTCTGCCCTTTCAACCTATTTTTCACTTTTTACCAAAACTATTATTCTTTTAGTCCCGTTTAATTCTTATTTCCTCCATACCCTTTTAATGTGTTTCACACCTTTTACCTAAGTTTATTACCTAAGTCAGTTTTGATAGCAAATACATTTTTAGCCAAAATAAATAGAACATTATCTCAGTAAAAATTAGAGCTAAATTTCTTCACATGTTAATATCAACAGTTATTTAATATCTATCCAGAACATAGCCGCAAAATATGAGAAACTTTTTAAATTATGGGAAAAAGTTGTCTTTAAATTCCAGATGCCCTTGAAAACTATTCTAGAAATTTTTAGGTGAAAAACACTGACATTATTTTGTCACTTATATACCCACCTTAAAATAAATATTTTCATTCATGCTAAGGAAATATTTTATTTTGGAACCACTATAAATAGCCATCACCAATTAATTATTATATTTCTAATAAAATCCACCCATCTTGGTAGAAAAACCTTTTTATCTCAGAGGATTAGTAAGTGCATGAATCTCGACGTTTCAACCTTCCTGAACTTTCCAAAATCTGAATATACAAAAAGGGAATAATATAAAATCATGTCATTTCGAATAGTCTAGTCGATTATAAAATTAAATATTTTCCACATTTTTAATCAATAATTTACGTACCATTTTGAAATTTCTGATCATGATCGGTACCTTTTGAATGAACTTTATCACCCTCACTAGTTTTTGTCTTAATTTCCAAAGTAATAAAACACTTTCTTTATTTTTTATAAACATTACATTAGGAAAAATGTTAAGTCCACATTTTAAACTAGTTGCGGTTGCTTCTTTATATATAAAGTTTCACATCAAAGTGTAGTTTGTTGGCTAAGAAAATAGGCCTGGTGTTTATTTTGAGTGACTTTTCAAACAATGTAATAATGATAATAATAATAAATTAAATATGTAGGTTTGTTGTTCACATACAGATTAATACATAATGTGCTATGTTACCGATTTTTATAATTTTTTAATGTTAGAAATAGGCTATAAAATATGCATTGTAAGATTATTATTATAGTATATATCATTATTATAATTTGCTGTTGATATTAAATATATGTTTTGTAATAAACATACCAGATCACTAACCAAATTGTTGTTAGTATTATTTTTTCTAATTGTAGTATTTAGGTTCATTTTAGGAGAAGCAAGTAATTTCTCCACTATTTGGGTTAATTTATTTCAAGGCAAACTTAAGCATTTCGCTGCATATAGAAGTAGAGGCTTGCAGGCTTCTGTACGTGTGGCATTACAGCTGAATATAATAAATTGTAGTGGAAGGCCACCTCGTTACCTTAATTGGGAAGCAGAGATAAAAAGGTTACCCGCTTGGCACTATTCTGTATAACGAGGTAAATCCACTCCATATCGACGCAGTTGGGCATGTATCGAACTACGTGTAGAGGCTTACAAATAATTTCCCCCACCAGTAAATTCATATTTTTATTTGGTTTTAGATACTTAAGGTTAGATTGTAAGGACCGGGATATAAGGTCATTGTTTTTGTAGTATTTATATCAAATTATTTTAATGGCCAAAATAAATTAAATATTCCTCTAGTAGGACCACAGAGTTTTATTGTCTTCTGATGGGGATTTCAAAATTTGTTGAATATCTGTAATGAGCATAGCGGCACTAAGTGACAAACTTATTAAATTAATTGATAAAGTTGTCTTTAATTTCCATGACACCCTTGACGGATATCAAAGGACTGTTGTTATCACCAATTTAAGAAAATTAAGCTTCGTTTGTACTGGAAACATATTTATTTTGACCAAAGAAAATTGCTATAAAACTGCAATAAACACCTTTTCTCAGGTTCTATAAACTTTCACCTTAAGTATATATACAATTAACGCCTATGGGTGTCGTTTGTAAGGCAAGGACAAACCGTAGTGCAATGAATTGAGAGGCAACTTGTGGCTGCTTATGTTCAAGGGTCTAGATTATTATTTTTATTATTAGCACTGCGTCTTACTACCCATTAGGGTTGTACACACTTACGCTAATGTGTAATGGTAGGGTTATTGTGAGATGAAATGGAGGAACTACAGTTTAACGTGGAATCCGAATCACGGCGGAGGCCTGGCATTCCCCACACTCACAAGATTTATTGTCAGAGGTGAAGGAAGGGTTTGGTAATCAGATAAATCTGTGCCGGGACCGAGGATTTAACCCTAGCTGCCAGCACAGAAGTCGGACACCTTACCCCTAGACCGCCAGGTCACCCTCCAAGGGTCTAGATAAGTTTTTCTCAATATATTTTTGTCCACGCCACACTAATTCTTCAACATGGGTCCTCGTGGCACATTTAATGTGTAAGTTGGCAACGCCGTGGTAAAATCGGCCTTGCACAAGCACAGAGACTTCTCTCAGTTGAACAGGACACACGCGTATGTTTGTTCTCTATTCGACCACTAATACCAATTATTTTGTTTGAAAAACCAGCTCGAGTTTCTCAACTCTACCTTTTGATTTTAAGCCTTTACATTATTTAGAAAGTAAAAAAGTTATAGCTTTCAAATCTTTCTTTCTTAGGCTTATTTTTTTTTAAATATAACAAGTAAGTGAAATTACTTTTAATAACTTTCGCTATAAACAATAACATAACCTCGAGAATTTAATGGAGCATCCTTCGAGAACCACTGTAGAGTCACAAATCACTTGTTCGCAGTTGTAGAAGAGGTAGGTTGCTAAACCATGACCTGGCATACTTGTGGGAAGGGTTTCAAAGGAGATATCCACATATTTTCTGGTAATATGGGTGTATTTATCTTAAGACACTTGCTAATCTCTAAAGATTACATTAATTCATAAATAGCTTTTGATTGAAAATACAACTAAAATAAACAGCTACTTGAATCTTAGTACATGTCCCAAAGTTCAACTAGTCACCCTAATGAGGTAGAAATGAGTAAAGTAGGATCTAGAATAATTTTACTCGTATTAACTTTAAGGGAAAGTAAAAATTCGTTAAAAAAAACACTTAACGTACACTTGTATGAATATAAGCTCAGACAATCCCCAATCGGATAACCAGACAAGATTAAACTTAATCTTTTATCTTCTTGTCCACCAGTGCACAAAAAAAAATTAAATAACAAACTAAATTGAGTCTAAAAATCTAAATATAATTTGAAAAATCTATTTACTATTCCATTCAGACACCTTACCGTCAATCCACAAACTTTAAGTCAACATTCATAAAAGTGTGGTTTTGCCTTTTTTTCTTCATGGATGCTGAACTTCTTAATTTACTCTTAAAAAATAACAAAACAATAGAAAGTGTTTTAAGACAAGGAATTGAACATATTTAGTCAAAACAAAATAGAAGTTTATATAATGAGAAACTTCTGGCTCTCTACTACTTCTTTAATAATATTAAGTTAATAGATTCAAGAATATTGATATGGAATGAGAATTTAGTTTGCATGAATGAAACAAGGAATATTGATTTTTGGCAGGAAGGTCTAAAGAAAAACATTACTTGGTAGTCTCAATTCAAGATACATCAATTATATAAAGATAAATAGGATGAATTTTTAGGCTAGTAAAACGGAATATTAAATTTAAAAAATTAAGATAAAAATGCTTAATACAAAGTTGTGATCTAGCAATCCAACTGATTGGACCACCTTTACTGATCAAGCGGTCATTGTGATTCCAATCTAATACTTGTGCAGTTCTGCCTTTCTTGTAGGTTTAAGTCTTCTATCAGCGATGACAATCCTTTATCTATAAGGGTTTTGTAATAGTCTCAATTCAATGTACCGTCAATAAAAAGGAGTCAACCAATTTTTCTCCAATGAGTCCGCATCATAGGTTCACAGTCAAAGGGTGCTGTCTTTCAACTTGGTGCAGCCACCGTGGATTTTCTTCACTACAATAATCCATGTGGTGTCGGTTAACTTCCCCATGACTCATAAAAACAAGTTGCATAGGAGCTAAGTGCGTGGCACTGCACTTGTAATAATGACAATAACTTTCTGTGATTTAGGGCCGTTAATGATGACCCTAAGAGTGTATTCCCATTTCTAGATGGACCTGTGTTCTCTACTATTATTTGTGTTATGGTCTGCTACCTTGCTTCAAGATGTATATATGTACAATGTCACGCTCTTATGCAACCTGTTGTACACGCATGCTTGCACAGCTTTATTCTCACGGTGCAGCACCCCAAGACTTTGAACAGTATTTAGTGACATTAGCACAGTTTTCCGTATGTAAGTGGATTTTATATTATTTTTGCCTCAAACAAGCTATATGTGCAGCTTGGGATATGGATTTCCAAACATCCTTTATACTAACAGCACTATTGAGTTAAGGATGAGAAATGTTGAATTTGAGGAAGTGTATCCGTATCTGAGTGAAATAGCAATTAGGAAAAACCACCTTCGGCACACGCGACCAGGATTTGAACCCTGATCTGCTTGTAATCAGCGGTCTAGTATATTGCATGAGCGAGGCCTTAGATGACTTGGCTACTGACACAGATGAATGATACATATTGAAATTCCACTTTGTTAAGTTTATGGTAGCCTCTTAAGAGTCAATTTTACTAAACACATTGTGTACACCCTAGTTACAGTAAAATTTTGATTAACAAGTTGTTAAATATATTTTCACGTAGGCCTATTCATACGTCAAGTCATGTAATTTGAAGCTATAATTTTTGACAAATAATATCAATAGATATAAATAAAACAAATATTTAATAGTAATTTTTTTAAATTTTTACCAAATAATTATATTTGTATTTCCAAAAATATTTTACAATTAATATCAGAATGTGACACAATAGTAATAATTCAGATGTTCCATCATAAATACCTTTTAGTCATTTTCATTTTAAAAAAACAGTGAGATTGAGACTAGTGAACCATTTTAATATTGTTTTTAAATACTACTGATTTGAAATTTTGTTGACATCTAAATATTAGTAACTAGCAGCCCAACCCGGCTTCGCACGGGCATAATAATATAATAAAAGAAAATACACAATGTTTTACAGTG
>CABFOV010004558.1:26642-51255 GCA_902141375.1 Timema poppense | reverse complement strand
TTACCAATCAACATGATAACAGGACATACACAGCAACATTCACAGATGTTTACAGGCAGTGTCTTGACTCAGGGGTTGCTCCAGGAGAAAGTGATCCACCACATTCAGGGTGGTGGATCAATGTTAACCTTATGGGAGAAAGTGCGCCAGAACTCTTAATTCAACCACTACTTGTATTGATCTGTGTTTGTGTTAAGATGTCATAAATTGTGGTGTGTTCAACTTAGTCAACAAGGGTGACATTTATTTTTCGAGCGTACTTCCACATTTGATTTTGTAGTTTTGGTAAATATCTAGTATATTACTTTTACGATCAATGAATATTATTCATGTTTAATAAGATCATGTTTCTTAGATATAACGCTTTAGAATGTTATTCTATCTAATTGAGTGCTATTGTCTTGGCCCAGTCTTGATCACTCACGTGATCATTACATCAAAGTCCATCCTTACACCAGAAATGTTTAACTTACTTTTGTCTTTATTGAATATTATTTTTTCATCCTTAGACACATTTCTAGCTAAAAATGTGAAAACTTCAATGAACTCACCAAATTTTGTAGCCTGAAAGAATGGAAAATTTGGTACTTATCCTGACCACTCAAATGTGCAACTAGCGGTAGTTTGAAGTATATGATTCTCTTCCTTTCACTTTCTTTCTCACCCATCTCACCCTACATTATTAACTGTACCAGTCAGTGGCATGCGGTAAATTTTCTCAAACAGGAAAAGGTTCAAAGACACCTTTCATTATGGAGAAATACTCTTCATATAATATACTATATTTATCGTAGAAAAAACACTTATACAGGTCATAGGCTATGTAATTTAGCTTCCTTCAACCGATTCACAATATTTAGACATGGAAAAAAAAAACATAAATAAAGATATAAATTAAACAAAAATATGAATTAAAATAAACAAATACATAAGTAAACAAGTAAATAAAAAATTAATAGTAGAATCTTACCTATATGAGTATATTAGTGGGATCCTTCTCTCGCCTTTCTGAAAGAATTTGTCGATAACAGCTTCATAGAATGAGTTTTAACTCTGCAGTTAATATAGCAAGCCTTTTTCAACTGACAACAGGGAAAGTGTGGATATCTATTCTCACACTGGGTGTTACGCATAGTCGTCTTAATATGTTTCAAAAAATAGTTGATGTGCTCACTGATATTGTTGAAACCAAACAACATCATTTATATGTTTCTTGGAACGCTTCTTCTGCAAAGTCTATTTCCTCCAAGAACTTTATAATTTCATTCACAGTCTTGTCTGAAAAGTCTGATAGTCTGTAAAATAATTCACTCTAAAAATTACTAAAATTGAAAACGCTACCGGAGCTTGACTGAAGTGAAAAAATAAACTCTCAGTAAATCTTGATTAGAAGCTCTAACTTTTTTGAATCTACAGATCAATAAATTTCAGCTTATTAAGATCTTGAAATCTCAGCTTCATTTACCCAACCACGGGGTCAATAATTTCATTATAAAGACACACATATTTATTTCTGGGATTCAATTAGTCATTTTCCCTACCTATTTTATTAGGAGCTTCCACGTCGTCATCATCTTCTAATTTTCTATGCGTCTCTTCAAAGTCGTTTCTAGCATTTTTTGTGTGTGAGAAATCGTCCCTTTTACTTTAACCATGCAGAATTTTACATCAAAAGTTTTGGTCTGAAAATTTTTTAATAGTGTGTCAGTGAGAGAAAAAAATGTTGCTGAAAAACTTCAGTAGAAAAGCGAAATTGATATTTATCAATGATGACGCATACCCTTTAGCAGTCATGGAAGCATCAGTATCCCAACTACCTGGATTTCATAAATATTCTAAAGTAAGTGCATGAGCTCTGTTTTATTTTCATTCAACATGCTCACAATTTTGGAATTGTAACTCTCCCTTGTACTGAAAACTGTTGGAAACCGCTTCTTTACCTCAGATTGATTAAGAGCGTTAGTTAATTTCGATTAATGTGAAAATAAATGTGGGGTGCCATTTAATTTCATAAAAATATCTTGCACTCTGCTATATGATTCGCAGACTGAGAAAAAACTAGATTGAGTTTTAGAGCATAACAGTGGATGAAAAGTGCACATGCGCACCTCTTTTACACAAGCGTTTGTATTCCATTTAAATGTCCAGAAAATGCTTGTGCTACGAATTTTTGCTTACAATTAAAATGAGAGAGGATTTGAAACACATGCTCACTTAAAACAATTGCAGTGCGATCACTGCTGACATTTGAAAAACCAATAAATATTTCATAAATGCTACCATCACCATATATAACATATCAAGGGACTGTCGAAAGTTGAGAGAGATTTGCAATGGCCGTAGTTTTGTTCAGCATAATTGCTAGAAAAAATGAATAATTTATTTCTGAACTAATCTTATCCAAAATTAATCATCAGCACATTAAATTATGTCGTTTTGAATTCTGTTGGAGGTTCATTTAAACGCCCTTCTTCTCTGGAGATGAAAATCCCATTTACTATTGTATTTAGTAGTAACTGTATTAGTTCAAAGTAGTTTCCCCAGTTAATATTTTCCCGTTCGTCGTGACCTCTGAATGGCAGCTTTTTGTTTAGCCAAAAAAAGCGCTCATAAATTAACTGTTACATTAGTTCCCAGTTTGAACCAACCTCTGCATTATGTTTTAAAACATTTAGCCTTTTATGCTCACTCAGTTGAAAATATTTTCTATTTTGCCCAAAAGTTTTAATTATTTAATATGTATAGGTGTGAGTGAGTCTTTTCATGGCGCATCATGGCTTTGGGAAAGTTGCTGATATCACAAAGACCGTTATGATTCCACAATCTCTATTTGTTTCGAACAACACAAATGTTCAACAATACATCTTGCTTCTTGATTTGCATGCAGTTAACCATTTTGAAGAAATATAATATTCTGTTTTGAAATGACGTGTATATTCTTTCATTTTGGTTTTAGCAGAAATGTCTGGAGTTGGCCACCTTTCATTATTATTTGCTGTTTTTATTCAATAGTGAGGACTTCAAACGAAACTGCGAATAATTGGTCGAGAGCACAGCACTGAGAAATGTGATCGACACTGCTACTTTATACCACTGAAATACCTTCACTTACACTGCTACTTGTCTTAGGTCCCTTCCCCAAGCTTTGTTATGAGGGGACAGTTTCCAAATCTGAGTCCCCTTCAATGTTCCACACTTTCAAACAATGTCAGACTAAATTGACTATCGAACACTTTAATACGTCACAAGATATATTTCATTAATGGAAACAATTACATAAGCTTAGCAACCACAACACTACCACTTATAAGAAGCAAACAAAAATTACATTTACTTGTGACAGAACGCCAAGTGTTAGAATGTATCTTATTATAGAGACGGACTAGGCTGGCTTCAACTAGTCCTTTCCCCGGTAAGAGCCGATAAGACTCGAGCGCTTCCGATGCTATTTGGCAGAGGTAAAGGGGCCCACGCAAATATAATTGAGTATTGTGACAGCGCTTCTGATGTGTTTTGTTACTGTAGGTGTGTGGGGGGTGGGGTGGGGGGAGGTGCATATATAGAGAGCATTTCGTTGAGTATTGTGACGGAAATTGAGACTCAGGTATGTTATTTTATTCTTTATTTCCAATGGAAATTAACTCAAAATAGGTAAACTAAAAATGTCTGAGGACTAGCCTAGTCCTACTAGTCCATTTACAGCAAGCCACTGGTACCAGTTTTGGTTTGGGCTTACTCCCCTAATCCTCTTCCAGAGAACATTTCCACTATCAACCCCTAGGGACCCACCGAAAATATGATTTTTTTAGGGCACCACGTCGTCAGAGATTATTATAATTTTCTTGATTTTGTCCAGTGTCCTCAAGATCGTGCACCCATGTGACAAGTCTAATGGGCTTGTTTACAGTGTTTGCTTTAATAATTTTTCTGTTGGGAGCTTCCTAAGTTATTGCCTTGTCAGATTTGCGGATGTCGGACTAAACTGTTTATTTTTTATTTTTGACGGACTGGATCTTATATTTCGGAACTTTTGGAAATTTGGAGAGAGTCTATACCTTCTTTTCAGCCTGACATCATATATGGGAAATTTTTTAGGAATAATGTAGGAATGACAGTTATAACAGATTTTCTCAGACAAGATGGCATGCTCAATATGACTCTGTTAATCCAGTGAAGGCAAATTTTGAAAATCTGACCTCAACCCTTGAAGTATTATGCGGTCCTAANAATCTGACCTCAACCCTTGAAGTATTATGCGGTCCTAAGGAAAATGTTTACAAGAGAGGATGATCCCAGATTTTACTGTCTGTTGTTTGTGATTCCTCTTTTTTGAGCTACCTTTCTTTCTTGTGTGAAGTTCTAGACGAAATTAATCTTATATAAAAGTTTTTCCAAAAGGTTTAAATCAGTCTAGGTATATGTGTACTGTGAAACTGCAAACTTAAAAAAAATCTTAAAGATTACTGAAATGAAATTGGGAAAATAGACATTCACTATGCAACTAAAAAGTGTGAAGAAATGTAAATTTATATTTAGGGAGGAGGTAGAGTAGAGCTCCAAAAATGATGGCAAGAGATATAGCAAAGGATGTTGGTCTCATATTGTCATAGTTATTAAAAAGTGTGATGCTTGAATGTCTTGATCACCTTAGTCAAGAATGAGAAATTAGTTCTAGGGCAAAGGATAAAATTCTATCCATATTCGCTGTTATTCAGCCAAACACTTTGGTTGTTATAACAGAAGAAGTACTTCAGAATAATATTCCAAATTTGACTAGGATATTAGATGAATTCTCTGATGATATCGGTGTGGAAAGTGTATGACTATGGAGGCATTGGAAGATTGCTAAAATCAGCGTTGAAGAGGTAAATAAATGGTCAGAGTGCAGTTTCTCAAGTTTATTATAAAATGAGATTTTTGTGAATCTTTTCTAATCTTGTTCCTCTGTTCAAAATTCCCTCTGACTGCAAATGTGTCTATTTCTTCATGTGAAACAGTTTTTCCAAATTGAAATTGATAAAGAATTACCTACTATTCATCATGAGCCAGACAAGACTGATAAACCTGGGCTTACTTTCAATTGAACGTGAATTGAAAGAAGGGTGGATTTAGATGAGGTCATCAGTTATTTTGCATAAATTGAGGCTCGAAAACAGAGACTGTGAATCGTTCAAGAATAGGTAAAGCGTGAGACTGGGTTTAACGTTTTTTATTCTAGATAAAATAAGATGCATTATTATTTTTTCATTGGATTTTCAATTAACTGCATTTTTTCAACTTTTTTATGAAAGTACTATACTGTTTGAAAATACAATTGAAAAATTAACTTTTGTGTGTGTGTGTGTGTGTTAAAATTTAAAAGTCAAAGTATTTATGTGGAGATAGATGAAGGACCAACCCCCCAGGTATTAAATACCCTAGATACTCCACTGAATGAGCACTAACAAAAAAGCAACTACCCGTGCAAAAGCTGGTCACTATTAACGGAAGATAATGTTGTGCATCTGGTGGGACAAAGAAGACACCGTGTACTACGAATTGCTTTCTAGGAATGTAACCATTACTGCTGAGATTTATTGCCAACAACTTAGATGCCTTAAGGTCGCAATAAAAAAACGACTGGGAAGACTGCGAGTGATTTTGTATCACGATAATGTCCCGCCGCATTTTGCCAGCCTGACAAAAATGGTTATCCAAAATCTCGGTTGGGATATTAGTCCACACTCACCCTATTATCTAGATCTAGCACCATCAGACTTTCACCTTTTCCGTTTTCTATTCAACAATCTTCGAGGAAATTCCTTTCATGACGAAGCTGCTCTTCAAGATTGGCTTGACAAATTCTTCAACGGACCTTTTCAGGCATGGAATCGGAAAACTACCAGAACCTTGAGAGACAGTAATAAACAATGCAGGAGAATATATTATTGATTCATCTGTATTTGGCTTATGAAACATGATTTTAAAATTAAATTAAATTTATGCATGGAAAACGGTACGTCAACCTAATATATTAATGAAAAATACTATCTCTAAAATATATGTAATATATAATATATATATATATATATAAATATATAGTATTCATAATATAAATTTTATATATTTATATTATACATATATTATATAGATAATTATTTTATGTATGCTTTATATAATTGACATATATTTTATACTATCTATTATTTATTATATATTGTAGATTATATAATAATAAATAATTACATTACTATATAGGCCTAATATAATATATGCTAATATATTATATATACAATATATACTATATCATATTACAATAATGATATAATATATAATTATTATATATATATTTATACAATATAAATAGTAGGCTATATAATATCTATACAATATATATGGATTAATAATTTATGTAATACATAATATATGTTTAATTATAATATTATATCATTATTATATGTAATATATATGCTATCTATATTATTTAATATGTAGTATATACTATTCATTAATAAATTGTTCAACTAAATTTTTTTTTCAAGTAAGTATGGAATTCTATGCTAATATATTATTACTAGTATCCAAAACCATGGTCAAAGCTGTAAGCAACATATATACCAAATTTCAACTCATTAGCTTTATGTTTAGGTATTTAACTTTGTAATCAAGTATTATTCATTTTTTATAAAGCCATTGTTAGAATATTGCTTTTATCTAAATTTATGACACTTACTTTTCACTCAAACCCATCGGGTTTGTTTTAATTTGTTTTACCTGGGAGCTGGGTTCTATTTCAAGGTGCACGTGTGGCTACACAGAGTAAATAGGAGGTTTGGCATGGAACCGTCTGCCAATCAGCGCTTAGCATTTGGCTTCGTTTTTTGCTAACTGAAGGGGTGATCTTTGGGCACAGAAGTTTACTCTCAAGTCTCAACACTTTTCTAGTAACACGCGAGTCGACCTGACGTGTGACAATTATTTCCAAGTCGTTTTTACAGGCGTTTGATGAGATGAGGAGGTTACGAATGAAAAAGTACCCATCCTAGTATTTTATTAAAAATTCCATGCCCCTACGAGATCTTCGTTGCTCTACTGAAACTACTGAATTCCGTGGACCAACGACTACTATAGAAATTGTATAGTGAAGATAATACTAGTTACACTGATGACCTATGTCCCACTACCATTAGGAGGTAAGGTGGTGCACCTACACACCAGTACACTATATATACAAACATGTTACGTATGTCATTATGGAATAGTCGAATGACAAACACCAACGGACGTATACTGGAGGAGCACTCGAACTAAACAGACTACAAAATACTAGCACCAGATACACCCACCTACTATCCCGGAAACTATCTCCATAGACCGGACATAATAGATATAATTCTAACCAACCTAAAAATAACACCAGACTCAATAACAGTACTTCAAGAGCTTGCCTCAGACCATAACCCACTACTATGCGAATGGGAAGTCAACCTTGAACATCAAAACAACTGGCGCAAACCAAAAATAAGCACGACCGACTGGAATAAATACAAATTGGACCTACAAGAAGCCCTACCAAGGAACATAGACATAAATACTGAGCAGGACATCTACACACCCATATACTTATTTACAACAACCCTGCAAGAATCCTACAAGATCAACACTACGACATCACAAAAACAACATGAATTCGAAATCGACCACCCTGAATTAAGCTATTTGCTAGCCCTTAAGAGGGAAGTACGTAGGGACTATCAGAGACTAAGAACTCCTAACGAACGCATCAGATACAACAGACTCAAGGCAATAGTAATCATAACAGTATATCAAATCAGGAAAAACAACTTTAATACATTTGTTACTGACACAGCCACCAACCTGCAGAAAACCTGGACCCTAACCAAAGTACTTAAAGGGACTTCAAAAAGATCCAACACGCCAGCCATCCACGGGCAACTGGGAATGGCTTACAACAGCGGGGACAAAGCAAAAGCAATATCACTAACTCTAGAAGATCAACTTAAGCCTAATCCCATACAAGACGAAAATTTCAACAGAGAAGTAACCAGATCAGTCAATAACTTCATACAAAGACCCATAACAGAGACACCATCCCCCGTCACAAAACAAGAGCTCTAAGCCACTATCAAACAGCTAAAACAGAACAAGGCCACAGGACTATATGGAGTAAAAAACGAAATGATAAAAAACATACCCGGAACAGCAATAGACCACCTTACAACGATTTTCAACGCAGCCCTTAAAATTGCATATTTCCCTAATATCTTGAAAGAGGCTAAGTTGGTAAACATTCCAAAACCTGGAAAAAACGCAATCTTCCCTCAAAATAGGCACCCTATAAGTCTATTAAACACGACAGGTAAACTATTTGAAATACTGATACTAAAAAGACTAAAAAGACACACACAAGAACACAAGATAATTCCGGACCTTCAATTTGGCTTCAAAAGACACCATTCAACCATCCACCCATTACTGAACTTCACTGAAGACGCCACTGACTCCTTCAACAACCGCGAATATCTAATAGCCATATTTCTTGACGTGGAGAAAGCGTTCGATAAGGTATGGCATCTCGGCCTTATCCAAAAAATGATAAATTATAACTTCCCACGTGGCGATATACATCTGATTTACAACTACCTTAATAAAAGACAATTTCAAGTATTTGTCGAAGGCACCCTATCGGAAAGAGTACAAGCAGAGGCGGGAGTACCACAAGGGTCGGTGCTGGCTCCCTTCTTGTATAACATCTACGTGTCAGACGTCCCGACCAAACCGAGAATGACTATAAGACTTTTTGCCGATGATACTTTGATATACACCAGGGAAAGGAACATCTATTACGCCTCTTTAGCAATTCAACGATACTTAAAGACTTTTGAATCCTGGCTCTCCAAATGGAGAATCAGAGTAAATGCAACAAAATCAACAGCACTAGTCGTATCCATAAGAAGACAGATACCACCGGAAAACTTGACGATATACCAAGACTGACACAAAATATTTGGGATGCATATAGACAAGAAGCTAACATGGGGAAAACACACCACTGAAACCCACAGGAAGGCAAAGGCGGTTTTCATTCAACTTTATCCGCTTCTTAAAGGTAATCAACTAAGTCAACAAACAAAACTTCCGATCTACAAATGCGTGATACAACCGATCATACTTTACGGCTGCGTAGTATGGGGCTATGCAGCCAGGAACCATCTCAACAAACTCCAAACAACCCAAAATAAAATACTCAGGACTATAACTGGTGTGGATATACGGACAAAAATCGAGCATCTACACACAATAACAAAAAGCAAGACACTCGCCGAACTCTTCCATGAAAAAAGAAACAGATTTTATGAACAAGTAGTAAACCATGAAAACCCCATCATAAGGACACTAGGTAACTACGACCCGCAGGAAGAAAGACCATATAAATGGCCAATGCTAGAGTAAAGAGGTAACACAGTAAAAAAGGTAAGGTAACAAGGTAAATGTTAACCAGGTAAAACGGTAAAAGGTAACACGGTAACATTCACAACCTCATAATCATTCCAACACTCATCAAATCAAATCATCCATTTCTCACCATCATTCCATGAGGATAAGGGCTAGCGAATGCTGCCTATAACTCGCATAACAAATCAGCCAAAACTTCCTCTACTTGTCGATGACTCTATTGGCAAGTGGGGAGGTAAAGGCAACAGGGGAAACCCATGTTACGTATGTAATTTCAAAATTATATAATATATATTATAATAGTGTCTTGGTTGTCGGTGCATCGCGCTACCTCGTAGCGGTAGTGACACGAGCAACAGTATACTGGCCGGCAAGAAAGTCTCTATAGTAGGGATACTGGTTTGTAGGAACAGTGCTCAGGGCAAGACTGAGCAACGGTTGTATGTGTGGTATAATGGATCAAATGTGCCCACATCGATCGGTATCTCATCCTTACCGTAAGAAGCGAATACTGTGATGGGTACGGGTAAAATCAAGGCTATTAAATGCATCTACTCTATTTAAATTACTACAAGAAACTGTGAAATAAAAGCTTCGGATGATTAAAGCTATGATGCGCAGTTGAGATTAAAACTGAAGGGCCCATTGGTTTACAAACTGGCAAGAATATAGAATATTGGAACATGGAATGTGAGAGGAGTATATGGTAAAGAAAATGCTCTGTTAGACTATTAGAGTAAATGATTGGAAGGAAAATTGATATTCTGTATGTATGTGAAACTAAGCGTAAAGGGAAATATGTTTTGATGAAAGGTGATGGTACAATGGCACTGTGGTCAGATGGGGCTGAATGGGTAAAGGAAAGTTAGGGAATAGGTTTTGCAACCAAAACCAACGAAAAATGTTAAATTGATATTTAATCTAAGAATTTAATTTAAAAAAATATAAAAATTATGAAACCTAAACGTAATCTAGACACCAGTGTAAAATAACTCTAGTCCGAAACATTTAATTTTATTTTACATTGTAGAAAACCTTAAGGTTAACAAATTAATTTCTTCACTCCTCAATGTCCTGCCAAGAGTGTTTTTTATTGCCACTCTTGGTACATTATATATAGGCCTAATCTCGGCCTCAGCAGTAAACTAAGGAGAGGACTATTAAGAGTGGTCACTTTTAAGGGAACGTACGATCTAACATCTGATTGTTCCACGTGGCTGGAATTGACGTACCTTTTCTTCTTTGCACATATGAGTTTGATGCCTCTCAATGAAGGAAGTTTGCTTTACCCGGCTTATCTCAAACCGATTAAAACAATCCAGTTAGCCATAAAACGGTTCTGAATTAGAGCGACTGGGGTGCAACCTTTCTATTTGGATCTAGTTTCTTGTAGAGGAAGGAAGTGTATTAGCAAATAGTTGGCACGTGTATTGTTTGTGTGCGGAGAGCAGGTGTAAATGAGACTGTTTGGGAGAGTTGGTGAGTTGAACATTTTTAATTTGCGTACATGACATATGCCCAAAGGTGAAATTTAATTACGCTGGCTTTGAACAGAAATTAACGGGAGTGACCTTGGAAGTCTGAAACTAGGATTATTGTGAGCAGTAGCACTTGATAGAAGGCTATAGATGGTAAGGAAGAGGCTGAGACATAGTAGGAAGAATGCTGCTGGTTATTATTGTCTGCTCACCAGTTAGCTGCTGCATCTAAGTCAAGGCTGATACATTTCTCGAAACAACCGGGTCCAATAAAATATGCTCATGCAGGAGATGTCATCTTATCTCAACAACTGTTAAATATGAACTATTGAAGAGCTTTTTCTTCTTTTACATATGGTTTATTTGAATTGTCCCATGTTTAGGCACTAATTGATGAGTTATGAACTAATGTGGTTTGATTTCCACGCGATTGTAAGCCTTTTTTATAAGGTTTATAAAAGAATGAGGTTTATTTATCTAACTCTTTATATCACTCGCCCCTCGTTTGGGCCTCGTTTTATAATATTATGTAATAAATACATATTTATGAAGTTGACATTCTTTTAATTCGAAATCTCTGTTTATTTCAAGAGAAAATAGATCATGTCGTCGACAAACTACATACGCGGCCGATAGCACGATTGTAGGGATCGCGGACAGGAGCTACAGTCTGACTACATCAAGGACTGGATTCCTAGTGAGGTTCTATTGCCCCATCTTTTGCATATATCTATTGTTCATGGAAGCTTCCAGAGGCTTCTGTATAGAAAAATAAAATATAATATAAAAAACATATGGATGGAGGTAGAATGTTCGAGAACAGGAATCTGGCTCAAATTACCGCTTAGAAATGCATATTGTTCTTTTTAGGAAAGGAAGTTAAATTTATTTTCTTTATAAAGACTTTAAGTCGTCCTTCTGACTCTACTGGTCCTACGTCATGTACTCTGACGTCATTGACAGTGGCTCTTGTGCCTTCTTGGAAGAATAAGTGCTTTAAGCGCCACGTAATAAATTATATAATTTAAATAAAATAAAATACGTTTATAAAATTAGGACGATATTATTGTCAATGCTCTCACATATTCTTTAGGGGCAAGTCAGTAATATTACACTATGGTGAAAATTTCCTTCATCAGGATGACAATCGTGTGCCACAGGACAGGATATAAACGTTTGCCAGCAAAAAGAAAAGCCTATCATCTTTTCTTAATGATGGAACATTCAAAAGTTCCAGTAAGTAGTTTGTGTCGATATTCATTATCCACGATGATTTAGGAAGTTCTTTGGAAGAAACGAATGCTATGCCTGTCTTATAAGCAATTCTGCCGAACAAGATTCTTGAAGTCTAAGGCAATTATTTATAGGTGTGAAAAGCTGCATGCCCGGCTGATACAGAGTCTGTTGTTACTGATTTTGAGACGGACATTATTCAGTCAGTAAGATCTTAGTTCCCATCAGCTAAGATTTGCGGTTTCAACTATCACTTCAACCAGTGTCTGTGGATGAAAGTGCAAGAACCTGGTCTAGTTAATGAGTTTAACGAAAACTAAGAAGTTTGGCTTCACATTCTAATGTGTGGTACACTGGAACACGTGCCACTAAATAAGAGTTGAGATGTTTGGTTATTCATACAAGAATACGCACCCTAAAATGAAAAACTCCAGGATTTCGACGACTACTTCGTCAATCAATGGCTCGAAAACGAAAATATTACAAGAAATCTATGGAATTGTTTTGTCAGACAGAACCAAACAAAAAAAGTTTCTGAATGTTGGAAGCGAAGGCTAAACAGTTTGGTTTCAGGGGCACATCCAAATGTCTACTTGTTGGTCATCATCCTCTGAGAAGATGCTGAGTACCACTGACACACTTACGACAGAAAAGCTCTTAGCCTCGAGGGAAAGAAAAAAAATAATCTGCAATCCAAACTGATAACGCCATTACTGAAGCCTTGAACAAACTTGAAGAAAATGGAAATCTTAGAAATATCCTTAAATTGATTACCTAGATTCAGAAAATTAAATTAAAGAAACTTAAGCTTTAAACTAATAGTATAGATAAATACTAAGTAATGTACTAATATTGTTTTAGCAAAGCACTCAGAAAAAGGCCGCTTCTAATTTTATTGCTAGTTTACAAGCAAAATATTTATAAATCTTTGTGTATGATGTCATTTTCATTGGAGATTTAAAATAAAGTAGCCTTGACTTTGAAATTAAATTCTTCACAAGTATTGGTCAGAAAGAGCACAATTGATTCCATTTATGGTGACGTCACCATAATCTTGCCACCAGTTTGTGTCTTGTTTAGTAAATTCGTAAATGGAGCAAATAATAAGTTGCATCTTTGGGAGTATTTTGGGTGCAGATTTGCACCATTTCTAGACTTGCACTGGAGCAGAATTACACTCGTTAGTGAATACAGGCCCTGGTTTTCCCTGTAAACAATATCCTATCAGTTAAGTCTTAAAATAAAAGTATATATGAATATAAAGGAATTTAAAAAATAAAAATAGGCAATTCCGGGCAAGTCTTACAACCAGATTTGGAGTCACAACCAAGTTCGCAGAGTATGGGGTTGTTCCGCACAAGTTTCTCTCCAAGCAAATGTCATTCAGCACAAGTGTTCCGAACCCTTTCATTTAGCTAATTGTGTGTTAAGTCCATTTAATTGTTTCATGTAATATATTACATGCTACAAATAGATAGTGTTAAATTGTAAAATATATTTAATTTCTATGTTTTTAACTGCTGATTTATAAAACCCACGACTTAAATTAGCTAAAATAAGGCTCTACGATGATCTGAGTAAATGTTACAGGTTGTATATATTTTAAGCATAGTTATTGTATAACCAAAGTGTGCAAATGAGTCGTGAACTAACCTAAAATAGATGCTCCCTGGTCTCGAGCCACCCCCGTAAGAGATTGCACACGTTGTAGCAGGGACTCTCTCGTTTTGGCAGGAGATGAGGGGGCGCTTGTAGTCTTAGATCCAGGCCGCAGGTTCAAAGACAAGTCCCCACTTCCCTGGCTCTGCACCGGGTGTGGCTGAGTGGCTGGGGCAGCTGATGATGATGAAGGGGCGTAAGTAGAAGCAGACTTCTGGGATTCATGGGTGCTGCTCGTGGTGGAACTATCGTCCGGAACATCGTCAAACTCTGAGGACAGGTCCCCGGAGGAGAACCTGTAAATGTGAAGGATAACACTGTATGTACACTCTGCTTAAACGTAGGGTTAGAAGTGTTACCTAAAAGGACTACACTGTGGAACATTTTATAAGCTATATCAGAATTAAACTAAGAACGGTAGCCGTGTTACCCTTACAGACTACTCTATGGTCCTATATTATAGTGGAACTAAGAAATATAGCAGTCTCACCCTTACGGACTATATTAAGAAACTCTTTTATAAGTTATACCAGAGTGGAACCTATAAGGATAGGAATTTTGCCTTGACGGACTAAACTATGACCATATTTTATGAGTTATACCAAAGTGGGACCAAGTAATATCGCAGTCTTATTTGATAGAATAAATTTTTCACTAATTTATAACCATTTTAGAAAACATTCTAAATCATAAAATAAGTAAGGAGTTATAAAGATATGGTTAAGACTTAGAAACCCACTTAAGATTATAATAAAAAGGTGAAAGGCTGGATAAACATAAGAATTACTAGAAAAAATCATCAAAAATTATAAAAATTAATCTTAGGTTAGTAATGATTACATTTAAATAATGAAAAACACGTTAAAAAGATACAAGTATGATATAAGTGAGATAAAAAATGAATAAATTGATAGATTAAAATAAATCAATGCATATAACAATAGATAGTAAGTCAATTGGTGACCATCAGTCAAAAATAAAAACATACACAACATATTAAAATAATTAATATCAGATCGAAAACTTATACGAGTACACACAGTTACTATCCATAAAATGAAGATTGTTGCTAAATGGAATCAAACTTTGAGAGAATAGTGTCTTTTTAAGTTGCAAACATATTATGATAAAAGTTTTAGAGCGAAAAGCAATGATAAATGAGAATCCAAGTCTTAATGTTGTTCAGTCCCATACTCCTTGAGTTAGGTGATCAGCGTTTAAAAAACCCGATTAAATTCTGGCTGGTGACCTGGCGGTCTAGGGGTAAGGTGTCAGACTTCTATGCTGGCGGCCGGGGTTCAATCCTCAGTCCCAGCAAAGATTTATCTGATTACCAAACCCTTCCTTCACCTCTGACAAGACATCTTGTCAATGTGGGGAATGCCAGGCCTCCACCGTGGTTCGGATTCCACGTTAAACTGTAGGTCCTTCATTTCATCTCACAATCACCCTACCATTACACATTAGCGTAACGGGTAGTAAGACGCGGTGCTAATAATAATAATAATAATAATAATAATAATAAATTCTGGCCGGTATTTTATACCGAAACATGTCAGCCAGAATTTAATCGGTTTAATATGTTAAATAGTAAATCATTTTGAGATACCTATTTATTTTGTATCTCACGTTTAAAAATAATATATGTGCAGCCAACAATCGGTTTACCCTGAAAGGTGACATCAATAATTTAATGGACTAGAATCACCTACAGCCGTTTTTTATAAGCCACAATGTTACATCATAGTGTATGATAATAAAAGGAAGTGTTTGTCTGTGTGTGTTTGTGTGCGATGATAGCCAACTCTACAGCACGCAGAGATCTGCCATTTTTAACACAGGTGGACGGAAGGTTGCAACTTGAAGCAGGATTTTTAGATTTTCAATTATCTTTCTATATTTTAAACAAAAACTTTAAAGAAAATATTTTCTGTTTTAGAATTACGTTTCAGAGATACGGACACAATTGGGGGGAGGGATGTCTATATAATTCTTATGCCACAAGGGGTCACGGACAACGCCGTGCAGGATTGCTAGTAATTAATAAAAGAAAGCTTGCTAACTTTTAAGATAAGTGTAGTGTAGGGTACTCGTATATAATATTGGTTAATATCTATTAGCAGTCACTCATTTATATTTTGGCTCATCTTTTCGATGTGTCTCTTGACCATATTCCGAGATAATTGCAGATCTTGAAGAGTTTTTTTATTTCATCCTTATTCTTGAAATTTTAAAATAAAGAATCTGTTATTTCCATAAAAAAATATCCTTGATAAATTCACTATCAGAAAAGGGTTAAAAAATTTTGCTAATTTATTACTCATTTGAAAGGAGGCCAAGGTTGCAGCCTTTGATTGGACGTATGGTTTTGTGAAAATATTTCGCTGCAAAGTCAGTCCAAATTTAAGTTCCTGTAATTTTTTATTTCTGATTTCACTGTTGGTTGTAAAATCGGACTGATATTTATCATACTGTGCGTTGAAGTGCTGCTCCAAATTCACCTTCTTTATTATCGTCACTGAAGTATTGCAATTAAAGTAGCATAACTTTTCTTTAATCACAAATAAAAAGTAGTCCAGTTCCCAAACTTGATGAAACAGATAAGTTTTAGGTCTTTTTGACACTCTTGTTTTCATAAAACTTTATCAAACGTAACAAAATTAACAAAACAGTTCAAAGACCGAAAGCAACAGATAACGCAGATATGCGAGCGGTACTGGCGGGCGGGAGGCGTGACGCAGTTGCAGGAGACAGTTTGTTAGAGACCTAGTCTATATTTAACTTCTATTGGGTGAATGTAGAAACAATTCGCTCATGAAACGTTAGTGATCCAGTGATCGACCAGTCAATCACGATCGAAGTGTTGGCAGTCCCTGATCTAAGGGATAAAGCTATTTGGTTTGGTCCCGCCACTTGAAAAAAATAATTAAATAAAATGTTATGAGGGTGTTTTTTCCTTAAATAATTTATCCCTCTCCCTCCGCAAAAATTTGGGTACATTTGTTCTAAATTATACCTTACACAACCCTACAATATAAGCGTAATTAATATGTATGCGGCCGTTCTCATGTCAGACTTGTCTATTGATGATGATGAGACCGCAGTTTGAATCTCAGTCAGGTTTACTGAGGGAGGTTTTCCCTAAATGGTTTTCCACTCTCCTTCAACACAAATGCTGGGAGATCACCTTTAAAATGCTTATTTCCCCATCCCTATCCATTACAGTAATTAGTATGTATGCGTATAGCCTGAACAGACACAAAGACATGGTGATATATATAATATAATACATATCAATATATATTATATATAAATATCATATACATATCTTATATAATTTATTATATACAATATTATCATGTATTTCAAAAAATAAATATGTTTATTTAAACGTATCTATAATATTAGGGCTACGAATATTACATTTATTTATATAAGATGTATAATATATTATTTAAGGTGCATTATATATATTATATATAGGAAGTATAATATATATTATGTATATAAGATGTATGACATATTATATATAACATGTTTATTATATATTATTTAAGATGCATAATATATTATATAATATTATAAAGTGGAAAGATTTGATTTTTTTTTTGTAATGGATAAACTCAAAAACTACTGGACCGATTTTAAAAATTCTTTCACCAATATAAAGCTACATTATCAGCGAGTAACATAAGCTATATTCTATTTTGAAAATTTAATTTATTCTTCATAAAAATGTCTATAGTTACTCATATTTTATGGTAGGGTCTATGATGATTCTTCAATGTGTGTGTTGAAAATAATAATGCGGGGTGGGGGAAAGGGGAAAATGTCTAGTATAATATATAAAGCCTATATAAGAGGTATAATATTTTATATATACTTATATCTCCATATATTAATATATAATATATATATTATATATTAATATTTAATATATATATATATACGTATAGCCCGCACACTATTGAGATGCGGTGGAAAATAGAAAAGACAGTCAAATACCTACATAAACTCAAAGAGCACATTGTATTAATGTTGTTAAAGATTTTAAATAAACGGAATGGTGCAATCTTCCTTAAGGGGTGTTCTCACTGAATATATAAAGAAATACGAAATAAATAATATGCATCAATAAAAAGTATCCTGATTTGTCAATTATAGTATTGGTCCTTTATTGGATGTCTGTCTCATTTAATACTAACTAATTAGTAACTAACAATATTTATTGTCCCATTATTGCTCTACAATCTATATACGTTTAGTATTTCTTGAATTTCCCGCTTCAAGTGGATCCGAAGGCAACATGGCGAACGCTTGACTTCACCTAAGCCTATTTCACACGGCTCCGATCCAGTATCGAAATCAGTGGACGCGCCATGCCATTTATTTAATTATAATACGAGTTTGTTTGGATCTTACGCTTCTTCAAAACAATGAAATATATATATATATATATATATATATAAAGAAAAGTCCTGACTCATCAGCACCCAGCCCAAATCCTTGGACCTAGAAAGCTGAAATTTTGCACTGAGGTTCCCTTTATGATGTAGACAAGGAATAAGGCCAGATTTTTCGAAATTCCCACGGGATAGGCAATAAAGAGGATTTATATATTTCGCTATAAAGTTGCCTTATTTCTGTAACTATAATTATTGGAGACTTCAAATTGGGCATGTAAGTAGTTAATTATAATCAATAATAACTATTTTCAGGATTTTCTGAAATTCCCATGGGTTAGGATATAAATATACATTAAAAATGTATTTTAACATAGGAAAACCTGAGATATTTGACTTGTAAGTAATGATTTATCATATGAAAATAAAATCTATAGTGATAAAAGGAAGTGTGTGTGTTTGTGTGTGTGTGTATGATGCCCGCTAAATCAACGGCACGCAGAGATCTGAAATTTTTAACATAGGTGGACGGAAGGGTGTCTGAATGCACCTAGTAGCTGAATTTTTAAATTTTCAATCAACATTTTAATTAGGCTATTTTTAACAAATTTTTGAAGAAAATATTTTTAATCCTGTTTATAATTACGTTTCAGATATAACGTTTCCATTTGAAATTGAACACCAATGGGAGTGGGGGGGAGGGTGTGTGTGTATATAATTCTTATACTACATTGGGTCACGTGCAACGCTCTGCGGGATTGCTAGTATTAAGATAAAATGCATTCAAGTAAGATGAAATTTAGTTCTAACTGATATTATAGGTTAAAGTTACAATTACAATTTAGAATGTTTTATAATTGTCAGAAAATGTTAGTCAAAATATATATTTTAACTATTAATTATTGTATTTTCACACGATTAAGAAGGAGGAAAACAACTAATTAAGGTCATGCTACATCTTAATATTGATCACACATTTATAAATAAGGAAACCTTTCACATGTTATCTGTATTTACTACTTTCTTGTCTCCTTTATCATAAAGTTTGTAAGCCTGCCTTTTTTATTTACACTCTGGCTTACTATCTGTTCGGGTTATACACCGCCTACATTTTAATAATAATGTATATTATAATAGTATAATTTTTCAGAATCATAACTAACCAAAATGTTTACACTGTTCTATAAATTTAAGTTGGAGACATTTATATTTTTCTGTTTTTTACTTTCTCTCGACCTCTAGGAGAGAGAAAGTACTAAGTCAAAATTTTGCTGGATGTCGACGTTTCTCGACCCCCTTCAACCGAAAAAATTGTTTTCGCGATGCATTATGTCCGTCTGTCTGTCTATTACTGGGACTAAAACCGAAAACAGTTTGTCGTTCGGACTAAAACTTGGTATCTAGAGTTTTAATAACGTTCCAATGGGTGGTTTTTGGAATCACAAACCACACCCTAGAATTAAAGGCGGTTTACTTAAGGGCAGTGCTCTAATTGGTAGATTTTAACAACCGGAACGGTAACAACTAACGGCCAATAATTCCTTAATCTATTTTACAGTATGAAACTATTACATTGGTAGAACCTAGTGCATTGTCTACACACACTTCAATAAGTTGCTTGAGAAGCCATGCCAGTTTAACTGAATTTCAATAATATGAGTATCACATTGCAGCTCACTATTCTAACCTAATTAATTAAAAATTACAAT
Organism: Timema poppense; assembly: GCA_902141375.1. Classification (NCBI taxonomy): domain Eukaryota; kingdom Metazoa; phylum Arthropoda; class Insecta; order Phasmatodea; family Timematidae; genus Timema; species Timema poppense. The sequence continues at coordinate 31,317 of CABFOV010004558.1, read as the reverse complement.
AAGTAATTATTGATTTATTTTGAAACGAAAACTACACTGACACAGTAAAACAATATCCAGTATTTAACTATGTAGAAGTGGCCTACTCTCTGGGTCTGCCAGTCCTGAGCCACATGCTCATAATTAGTTGCCAAACATCCCGTAATATACGGGATGTCCCGTATTTCACCTGCTTATTTTGCGTCTCGTATTGAACTCATACGGGACCATATAATGTCCCGTATTTGAAGTACACCATATAAATAGGTGCCAACTACCAAGTTTACGAAAGAACATAGCTTAGTATTTCGGCTGTTTGTTGCTACTTGCTATTCGATACTATTTTGTTTTAAGGTTTGGCAGATTGCACTCATGCCTATAGTCAGATTCAGGAAGATATGTGTTTCAAGGTTATTTCAGTGTTGCCTATTGGTAAGTCATGTAGGAGACTTATCAAGCAGACCTGTTCTCGCCCTCTGATAATCGGACAACGCTGAGCTATAAATGTAGGGATGAAAGGAGAGGGGTTTCCAATACATCAATAGTATAACCTTGAAACACACCACAAACAAATTACCACTAGTATAGCATGCTGCCTTCACGTGTCCGGCAGCTGATGATAATACTGGATGCTTGTCGATCGTTCTCACCAAATCTTTGTTTCAAAATCCCAGGTGATTTGCATGGTTTTAAAGTTATTTTATGATTGGTGGAATCTATGGGGTGACATTTTAGTTCTTTGATTGGGTGGTTCTAGAGGCAAAAGTCCGAAAACTTGTATCGTTGTAGCCAAATGTCGGCAGCGATGCTTATGTGAAGCAGCTTGTTAACTCTGCTGACAACGTTATAGTGACGTATCACTGTTTGTGTTTTCACGTGTATATTGTTTTCTATATCTTTCATTTGCATAGGTTTTGGTGGTTGCAGCAGTTTGGTTATCAAGTGTCAACTCCATGAAAAAAACTACTTATGAGTTACGAATAAGTAAGTGTGTGTAACAGTGTGTACAAATAGTATCCTAATATGGGCGGCGAAACGATGAAATTGATTTTGACAGTGACTCTGCCTGTGATGAAGCAGGTACGTGTAGACCTAAAGAAACTTCATCGTCAACTAATTCTCAGTCAATAAAACGGAAACGAATGTGTGATTCAGCAGGCAGTAGTAAGAAGAGGTTAACTAAATATAAAAGTTCCTGGAAACAAAATTATAGTTTGGCATGTTGCGTTAAAACAATTGCTACAAAGTGTTTTCTAACATTTGCCGGCGATAATTTTCAGTAGGCAATTTCCTATCACACTGTTAAGCATTCTATTAATTATAATAGTACGAAATGTGGTAGCAAACTTATGCCTCAAATTTTCAGTGATTCAGAAATAGCAAAAGAGTTTTCATATGAGCGTACAAAATGTGAGTCAATTGTTTTGAATGTGTTGATGAAAAAAGTATAGAAAACTTGAAAAATTATGCAAATAAAAGTGTTTTTTATGTTCTGTAGCCACAGATGCATCCAATAAAGGAAATAAATAGATTCCTATATGCATCATTTACTTTAATATACTAGGGGTACAGAATAAATAGCCCCATTTTCTTAAAAACAATGATGAAAGTGCTGATACAATCATGGATTGCATTCTAAATACTTTAAAAACAAATGATTTGGAAACTAGAAATATTTCATTATGCGCAGCTGACCATACAAATGTTAACTATGGTAAAAGTTATTCAGTGTTTAACAATCTTTAAGGCCACAATTATAAAATGGTAAAATCAAACTGTATAGTTAATATATTTCACAATTGTTGCAAACATGCTTGTAATCAGTTTAATGTCGACATTTAAAATTTAGTTTTATAGATTTACAGTCATTTATCAATATCATTTAAAAGGAGGGCCGAATTGATGAAAATATGTGAGTTCACTAACACAGAGTGGCTGGAATTGTTGCGGCATGTTCATGTCTCTGACTCCCACAAATTATATACTTTTAAATGTGTGGCCAGTTCTTACATTACACTTTAGATCCATTTAGGAGTGCCCAAAAGTGCTACAAAAAGTATTTAGTGAAGAAGATGGCAATATGTATAACACCACTATCCAAATATACTTGTCATTATTCCACAATGTTGCTACTGCTTTTGATCAAACTGCTGCTGCAATGGAATCAACTAATTTAAGTGTAATTGAGATGCATAACGTGCTTGGGTCATTCCATACAAAAATAATTCAATGAAAATAAACAGGTTTTTTTTTTGTTTCAAGCACGTCAATTTATTAGCAAACTAATGACACAATAAAAGAATAAAATATCCTCAGATTTGGTTACTTTTACAGTACAATTATACGATACCTTGAAAAGATTTACGATTTTTCTTCGGAAAGTATATTAAGTACGCTGGAACCATTAAGTTTGTTGAACTCAAATCCAATTTAATGACTTAGAATCAATTGCCCAATTGATTGATTCAGTATCTGAGCTGAGTATCTATTCTGTGTATCAAGAGTTTTGTCTTTCAACGGATACAATTAAAGCTATGACTGCGCAAACTGATATGAAATAAAAAATGTTAGTGAGCGATGGTTAGAATTTTTTGATAAAGTAAGTCCCTCCAAAGTACTAAATTTGCATCGTGTGATTTCATTTGCACTTAGCATTCCAGCATCCAATGTTTATGGGGAGCGTATATTTTCCATAATGAGTACCAAGTGGAAACACTGGTGAAACAGATGTTCTGTAGAACTGATATGCAGTGAATGATTGTAAACTATAGTTATTCTTGTCAAGAGCTTTATAACAACATTACAAATGACCCACAATTCTTGAAAGACAAATCATCGAGTAAAAAGTAGGCCTACGACTTTCTGCAAAATAAGTAACACAAACCTGTTTTCTGTGGCGGCAGGTGGATCATTGACAAACATTATTTAACAAGATTTGACGGGTAACAAAAATTGCTATAGGACTATTGTAATAATACTGATTTAGACCCCTCTCATATATTTAAAAAGTCATGGATGAATTCCATTTTCTTTAAGTATTGTATGTAAAATTTCCTTCATCCATGAATAATCACGCACTTTTCAGAACTGATGTCAATAGATTACATCATAAGACTTATTTTTTCTTTCAAAAATCAAATCCGTAGTATTTATTAAAAAAAAAGCAAGTGATGTTAGCTCCATCTACTCAATAGGGAGCTAGCTTTCACGACACCTGTCGCCAGGACTCTTTCGCTTAGTTGGTTTTGACACTGGTCACGAGAAGTTCAAGGGGAAGGGGTAGGTCATATATAAGCACTTGTGCGTATAAATCCATTAGAGTAAACACCATAACACAAGAACTTTGTTATCAAAGACAGTAATATTCAGTGCCGGTAAAATATATATAGTTGTAATATAACAGAAAAAGCATCTGTGGTTCAACTAAACTGTATCATATAAAATTATATCTTCAGTGCCAAAGATAAAATCACGTTAATAAATCGTGTGCAACATCAAAGGTGTTATTTATTCAAATAAAATATCATATTGAAAAACAGTATAATAATAATGGGCGCTCGATCAAGGGGCTATAAAACTCTATCTCATAATAATACCGTACCACTTTAATAAGTGCTCGATCACGGAAAAATTATCAGCTAATTAAAATAAAATTAAACGGTATCACTTTAATCGGTGGCCATCGCCGGTGCGTAACGTTTTAATCGACGCCCAACGTGGACCGATTAATTCAATAACGTAATAATCGGCGCCCATTGCTGATGCGTATCATTATACTATTCCTTTCTTTCTTGTTTGAAGTTTTCAATATACATAGTGATGTTATGTATGTAATTTAGAATTATTAAAAATTCAATTAAAACTTTGATAGAATTTGTATCTTTTTACTTTTTAAATTTTTATTTAGGGAATGTCACATTCTAGTTTAAAAGTGCCACCCCCTCTGGCATGTAAAAGTTCCGATTATTCAAATTTAATCATTAAAGCCTTACAATAATCTATATTTTCTCCCTTTTAAATGCTATTCTTATTTAAATTTAGGGGGCATCTACAGAGGATGCCCCCTATCCCCTCATTGGAGCTTCGCCACACAGAACCCCCGCTATGACGTCTACGTAGCAAATCGTGAGAAAAATTTCAGGTTTCTAAATTGTCCCATTTATCAATAAATGTTATGTGGCAACCCTAAAAGATGTATACTAAGAAAATAAATATTTTTTAAAATTTTCCGATATATTGTATTTTGAATCATTCTTCTTCCAAGTGCTCTTACCTACCAGCAAACTCAAAAATACCAGCTGTTTCAGAAACGCAATATAACTTTCCCTTGAAGATAGAAAGGGCCTAATGACCTGGTCTATTGTCTATGTGGCTATCATACCCCCTTTCCCCAAACCCCAAACATAGGCCAATGAACCAAGGGTTTTACCACCAAAGGCTTGCTATTCCCGAACAGTATGCAAGGCGGCAATTTGGCCAAATGTTGAAAAATAAATCTAGATCTCAGGCTCTATTATGATTAATTGCCATGGCCAAACATAATTAAAGTAAAATTATATTTAATAAATCCATATATTTGTAAAAAAACGCCGGTGCTTGTAACAAGCATTATAATCCAGATTTCTTAAATACATTCCGTACAATACCTCTGCATTTTAGAATAATTTATCTACATGTATTTGGAAACATGATTTCC
>CABFOV010004558.1:5745-26593 GCA_902141375.1 Timema poppense | reverse complement strand
CCCCCACCCACAGCAGTTGAGAGTAGTAGAGGGATTCTTTTATTTTGAACTGAAGTAGTTAGTGCTAGTGTTTCTCTAGTGTATGGTGGATCTTTTTGGTGTTTCGGTTGCGCTTTATAGTTTAATAATTATTAATTGTATCCTAGATTTTTGTTTATGCTTTAATGATTTAATATCGTTGTACTGTACATAAAAAATTATTTATATTTGAAGGAAACCTTTTATATTGCTATTATTGCAATATGATTGAAGGGCTAAACTGTCGATAACACCAAGTGGTTGGCAGGCAGTTCTAAATTTAATAAGTTATTTTGTTGGCCCTGTTTGCTTTTTTCTAGCGAGTGTACGGTGTTGACAAAGAAGGGTTTGAGGAATTTAAATGTTTTAACTAAATATGTCATAAGACATAAAAAGTCAAAGAACCATATTAGTGCTTACTTTCAGCAAAAAGATTTTGGTAGAACACGTATTGATTTACAGTTGAACGAACAAAAAGATTAATGTATCTCAAAAGAGTGAAAAAGTTCGTAAAAACAGACATATACTCAAGCGAATCATTGATTCCGTTTGCTTTTTAACTAAACAAGAGCTACCATTTAGTGGTCGTCTTTGTGGTTGCTAATCTTAGCATAACTTTTCTGCACCAAGAGTCCAAACCAGTGAGTATTGTATTAATCTTGGCCTCTAGTTCCCGTCTCTATTTACTTCAACCACTAAAAGTAAATCATCCGAAAAAGCAACAACTACCGCCGTATAAAGGAACGACTCAATATCCATTAATTTAGGTTTGAGTCCTATATCCCAAAAAATCGTCCCACAGACCGATCCCTGGGGGCAAACTTTCGTAAGATTTTTGAATAATGATATTCCTGGACCTCTCAGACTAGCATATCGATCCCTACAGTAGTCTACAAGACTCCTGTAGAGATTCCCTGGGAGGTTAATTTCCCTTAGCCGCTTGAAAAACGCAGACCACCATAAGTTGTCAAAAGCTCCTGATATGTCCACGAATATCCCTACTACGTACATCTCATTAGACCCATCTACAAGATTAATAGCTTCGCAGATAGCGTCTTCCGTGGATTTACCTCTCCTGAAGTCGTACTGTTGTGGACTCATACCCACAACCTCTCAACGCATTTGATGCCTACTACAAAGGATATTCTCTTGTAGATTCCCACATACATTCAAAAGACAAATAGGTCTATACGACTTAGGGAGCTGCTGATATTTATCCTCACCTTTACTAAGAATCACCACCTCACTCTGCTTCCATTTATTTGGTAGACGACCTTAGGTCATGCACTCTTTCATCAACCACGCTAGGAAGGGCGCTATCTGCTCACTGATTTTCTGAAGGACCTCAACCTTGATCCCCTCAGGTCCAGGAGCCTTCTTACTTTTCATTTCAGCTATTACCTTGATAATCTCAACCTCGGTCACTGGATCATTTGCGTCTATATTATCGTACTCCTTCATTGTGTCCTGTCTAGCTATTACCTGGTCCTCGTCATTATTCCCTGGGTCTGCATTGTTATCCAGAAGCAAGGTCTCCAGCAGTAAACTCACAGACTCTTCCCGGGACAAGGTCGTGTCTCCACCCAGCTTCCTCAGTGTCAAGATCATATATGGGAGGGGCCTTACCTTCCCTGTCACTATTTGAAAGGGTATGCCCCAGCGTTGTTCCTATGCTCTGCTTGAACAGATTACTTCCAGCTATCCCTCTTCTCCGACACCCGGGTGGATTCATACTTGTCCTTCTTTCCTCTGAAAATATTCAGGAGTAAGGCACGACCCGTGGGATCATTGCATCTCTGATACATCCTGCGTGCTGTAAGGCTGCTCAGCCCCTCATTCCACGGTTTATTTCCGATACTCAGGGTTTCCTTATATAGCGGGATGGCTGACCTGATATGAGGATAATAATATCTCCATCTAGTCTTAATATGGTATCATTTCCTTCGTCTTTAAATATTTGGCTTTTGACACAATCTGGCTGTGAAAGTAGCCAGTGTCTAACATTTATTTTACTAATAATATTTGGTTTAGGGAAATAAATCTTCTTTGAGAACTTTTGTTTGGTTTTGGTGCAGTTGTTAGGTCAAGTTCAATGACCATAGTTCCCTCAATGTAGGTCATTGGGACAAAGGCCAAAACATGCTAATGTATCATGGAAACTACTTACAAATTAACTTACCAATTCAAAGTTGTGTCACACTTCAAAAAATACAACATTTAATTGAAATAATATGTTATAAAATCAATATTCGTTTAGTTGTAGGCAATTTTATTTCTTAAATAGAGCTAACTGGGAAGTTAACATATAAAAAATGTTTATGTAACAATTTGTATTATTTCATGTATGCATATTGGTAAAATTATATGTTCTCTTTTCACAATAAATGTGTTTCTTTAACAATGTTTATCATTTGTTTCACTTATATAACGAGCTATAGAACAATTGAGTTAAAGTAGTGAAATAATCTGTGGCGTGAGCAGTGCCATTAATTATTTTACTAAAGTATAAATATAAGCAGGTATTCGTCTGGTACTTTACTTCATTTTTTTCATTATTATAACTTTATTTAGAACAGTGGTGACCTGGCGGTCTAGGGGTAAGTTGTCGGACTTCTGTTCTGGGGTCCAGGGTTCAATCCTCAATCCCGGGACAGATTTATCTGATTGCCAAACTCTTCCTTCACCTCTGACAAGACGTGTATTAATCACAACTTGTGAATGTGTTTAATGCCAGGCCTCTACCATGGTTTGGAATTAGCGTTTACGGCGTATGGGAACAGTGCTGTGATTGACTGGATAGATCACGTTCTATAATTGGCTGTTGGAATTAGGTCATGGCTTTCCCCCTCACCGGATCTCCTTTCCCCTCTGGTTATTTCCATGGCCACATGGGATTAATGACCTCTTGCCTCCTTCAATGTCGTCAAGATTTATTTCTGGAGTTTTTTCGTTGGTCAGGCAATGGGTTTTCACTGATACCTCATACCATTCACCGGTTTGGAGGATTGATAAGAAAGGAATAGATCGTGACCTTGAAACCATGAGATAGTACTTAAGGTAATTAACCCTGGCAGCCCTCTTCCTCCCACCTTCTATGTGGCAATAGGTTTTCCCGATGACGTCATCGCACTGTCGCAACACTCCCACTCTATGTGGTAATGTATTTTCCCTGATCACTCATACCGGGCAACAATTTAGTGGCTCGACAAGACATAAATAGATCGTGACCTTTAAACCGTGATCAAGTACATGATTTCATTGACTCTAGCAGCCCCCAAACCATTCCACATTTATGTTGTAATGGGTTTTTCCTGGTGATGTCGCAACTATAGAGCATTGAAACATCTATGATTATAGACAGCCAGGGGCCTCAGAATCCTCAATTAGGGTTTGCTATCCCCCACTGCCAAAGAATACTAAAATTTGTTGTATGGTATCGCCCGTCGACATTCAAGGATATAGGTATCAACCATTTATCACTTTTGGTGGAGGATTAAGGTAGAAATGTTCCAGCCCTGGAAAGGGAAACCAGTGACAGTACACCTCACAGGATATTTGAACCCCGAACTCCACTGTCATAACTAGTTGCGGTAGGGATCATTGATAAAATGTTCCGGATGGGAAAATACTGACAGTTTACACGGTGTGGACTTGATTCCAACCTTACCCGCCAGCAATAGATGAGCCTGACATTTAAATGGTGTGCCCTCCGGGAGTTGGAACTTGGTATCTTTTAAGCCGTTGATTGTAACCCGCATTTTCGAGAGCTAAATCAGACATCAGTTAAAACTGGTCAATCGCTTAATATAATTAGACCAGGTATAATGTGTATCAGCATTTGCTTGGAGTAAGAAAATCAACCTCAGAACGGGAATCAAACGTCCTTTTCACTATCATCGGCCGTCTAGTATAACGACGCCTTAGACCATGCGACCATCAAGTTAAGTATTAAAAAAATATTATAAAATGTATTCTCAGTTGAGCAAATTGAATTATGGTTAAGAGGGGGGTTCAATTTTAGAAAACATGTGAGACATATGTTGATTAATCATACGGACTAAACCTGCTTGCTAAAAGCCATGAAGACTAATTCATGTCTGATCAATCCATAAACCAATTAAAAAAGACACAACCAAAATATATTAGTTTATAGTTATATTAAATAGGATGACCACGAAATAACTTCCACGCCACTAGTCTCTATGTTCTTTGTATAACAATGTATATTAAATCATGTCTAGGAATTAAAATCCACATGCTGATGTTTGTTTCAGAAAATACATTTATACTGTGGATCCTATCTTGACTTGCCATTACGTCAGAGGTAGATAGCATCCTTAAGGACGTATTTTTCTTTTAAGCAATGCTTCCGCTTTGAACCAGGGGTGTGAGGTGTGATGAGGATTATAATCCCTTGACATGATTTAATATACATTGTCAGCCAAAGAACAAAGTAATTTGTCACGCTGTAGCTAGCTCGTGGTCCACCTATTTAATATAACTATACAATTATATCATTTGGTTGTATCTTTTGGTTGTATCTTTTTTTAATTGGATTATGGCTTAGTCATACATGAATTATTATTCGTAGATATTAGCAAAGAGGTATAGTCCATATGTTTAGTTAACATATTTCTCACATTTTTTCTAAAATTGGGCCCCCTTTTAACCATAGCTCAACTTGCTAAATTGGAAATGCATTTTAAAATCATTTTTATATACCTGCATTGATGATTGTATGGTCTCAGGCGTCGTTATACTAGACGACCGATCACAGAGTGATCGACGTTTGATTTCCGTTCTGAGATTGATTTTCTCACTCCAAGCAAATGCTGGTACACATTATACCTGGTTTAATTATATTAAGCGGTCAACCAGTTTTAACTGATGTTTGATTTTGCTCTCGCAAATGCGTGGAGCACTCAAAACCTGTGAAAGTTACCGAGTTTAGAATCCCTGAGGGCATACCATCTAGATGTCAAGCTCATCTATTTCTGGTTTGGAAGGTTGGAATCAAATCTCCGCCGTGTAAACTGTTGGTATTTCTCCCTCTGGAACATTTTCTTAATAATCCCTACCGCACGTTTAGCTAGAAATGGGTGCGTGTAATCCCAACTAGTTATGGCAGCAGGGCAGGGTTCGAATCTCTCTCTGGTGAACTGTGTTGGTTTTCTACTCTCCCTCACTTCACATAAACATTTCTACCTTACTCCTCCGGTGCATGTCTGATACTTACATCTGCGCATGTTGATGGACGATACCAAACAACCAATTTTAAAATACTTTTCCTGTGGTGGTTTGCGGCCCCTAGCTGAGATTCCGAGAACCCTGATTGTGCATAATCAGTAATGTCTCTAGTTGCGGGAAAAACCCCATTATCACATTGATTGGAGAAGGGAGAAGGTGCTGCGACATTGCATTGACTACACCGTGAAAAATCCCTCTTCTGCCAGGGGGAGGGTTGTGACGTCGTTTAAGCTCGTGATATATTCTTGTCCTGACTTGTCTTGTTGCGATGACGTCACCAAGAAAAACCCATTATCACATATATTGGGCAAGGGGTGAAGAGAGGGGATGCGAATCATGGAAAACTTATTGTCTGGGGGAAGAGGGAGGGAAGTGAAAGGGGTCTTACGATTGTGAATCATTTCTCACACTCTACGCTAAGTGGCCGTCGGGAAAGATTCTTGCTGCTTGTTCCCTCCCTAGTCAGCGAAGCCGATGGAGGAGCACCCGACACCGTGGACTGCACGCCAATAAAAAATAAGCTCCCACAACAATAAATAAATAAAAAACAATAAATGTTATATAATCCAACGCCCATACCAATTCTACCCAAACATCAAATCCAATGAGCACACATAAACACCTGTTAATACTCATAAAAATCAACGAACACACATATAAAATCAATTAGCACACATAAAAAAACAAGTTTGGAACACTGGAAAGGAGTCAGGGGAGAGGGTAGGTGGTCATGATGGAGAGGAAGGGGAGAGGCGGGGGTCAGGGAGGAGAGGGAGAAAGCCAACAGCCAATCAGAGAGCGTCAACAACATTACGTAATCATCACAATACACACGTCGAGTCAAAGGTCAAATTGTGACGAACGGACATCCTAGGTAGTTTTAGATCCCACGTTAAATTGTATATTATTAAGTTCATCTCACAATCACTTTACTATTACACAGGCGTAAGTGCGTATATCCTAAACGGGTAGTAAGACACGGTGATAATAATAATAGTAATAACAATTAAACATTCGTTGGGTCATCGAGGACATGTTTTATTTTATTTCTTATTGGCCAATACAGTAACTAGGTTTTAATTGACTACTGCTTGGTTTTATATAATACTTAGTTAGATTTTTAATTTTTTTTAGTTTAAATTTCTTTAATTTGCTTAAGGATTCATAAGAGAAAGTTGACTAAAAGAGCCCGCCTAAATTACCCTTTGATCTTAAAACAACCAGATCACTATGTGCATCGTATCTAATTAAAGTCCCATATCAAAATTGCTGAAGAATTATTATCTTATTGTAAGATACGAAAGTACAATGTCACATAAGAACTCATTATCGAAGCTTTAAATAAGGTTCTGAGATTTCAGAAGCAGACATGGATTAGTTGGAGGAATTACTGTATTGTTCTCTGGAAATTTCTGTCAAATTATACAGATCATTCCGAGATTCTCTAGAGCTGACGAGATCATTGCCTACCTGAAAGCATTATACATATCCTATGACACTAAAAAACTTTCCCCTGTCGACCAAAATGGCGCCTTCCTGTAGAGGCACAATATTCTAAGCTTATTTTCCAATATAATAAAAAAATCAGTAATGAATTCCTCGTAGGCCATGAAGTCAAGGTATCGTTAGCTAATTCTCACTTATGCGTTGTGGTCTAAGATAGCCAGGAATTTGTCCATTTTATTTATACTCATATACATCGGCTGCAAAATAAGCCTCTTTCGTCATCCAGGAGCGATTAATTCTAGCTACAAAGATGAATCAACTAATAAAATTAAAGATTGAATTTTAGACCACTCACATGTCGATAGATACGGTAATGGATCAGAAAAAATGTTCACACTAATCTGTTTTGAATTCCTTAAATCAATCTGATTTACTCGTAGCCACACTTAGCTTCTATATTTGTAATTTGAACTCACCTATGCTGTTAAATGGAACCCCCTTACGAGTTAGCCTATGAAAAATTTTACTATATGAGGCATGACAGATTGCACTATGTGAGAAACGGTAATGAAACTAAGAATCAGAGTAATTCCATTGAGCCTTGCACTGCAGTTTAAGCCCCTGAGATTTCCTAGCAAGGAATACTTTGCAATGAACATCAACAAAGCGCAAGGACAAACACTGAAGTAAGCAGGAATTAATCTATATGGTGAGTGTTTTTCCCACGGACATCTATATGGGGTGACCTCCCATTATAGTTATAGCAGCAACTTGCAGTTGCTTGGTCTTGATGGTAAAAGACTAACACCGTTTACAAATATGTTTTGTGTTAAATTGAGTTTCTCTATTTCCTACTAATATTACAGATATTCTGTATAAGTAATAAATCCAAAACTATTATACTACACCATGTTTTTTAAATCTGCAGATACATATTTTAACAAATCAAAATGTGTATTCAAATTAATCTCTACCTGAAACGTTGTGTGATTTATTATCTCTGAAATGTATTAAAAATAACTGGTTGTGTGATTTATTATCTGCAGTGGCGTTATGTCAGAGCAAGCGAGGCAAGCACCGCTTGCCTTTCATTGAAGATATGTAATTATTTTATTTAATGTTGCAAAAATATTATCCTGGTAATCATTTAAAAGTAAGTCAAGCATCGGTGGGGTTGAAAAAAAATCCCATACATGACCGTGACCGTAACATGCATGCAAAACATGAACTAGTCCATCTAATGGTGGTTGGAAGTCAGTATTTGTCCGACTTTTATCCCATTGCTCTATCTAGTATAGTTTGTATTTGTGACATCATAGATTTCAGAAGGGAGAGAAGGGGAAGAGCTGTGGATGTCAGGTGAAAATGCAAGCAGTTGAGCTACGACATTTCTTGCCCGATAGGTGACGACTAGAACTGAAGTCACTACCCCTCTCTTTCCCTTTCAAAACATAGAGGGATGGTATGGCGTTAAAGAGGAAATTAATATTGTCAAGGTACTGACCCCGTACCTACACATATTTAAACCCGGTACACACGACACAACTTCTTGTACAAGAAGTTGCAACCTGAAGATGGCATCGTGTGCTTTGCACAACTAATTGTAAACAATTTCAGGAAATTGAACGTATCCTATATCAGCCATTTTTCTTGTACAACTTTAGAGTCGTAAACACGAAAACTTCGTCTTCCAGACTGTTACTTAAAAAATATTATAATTGAAGGAGGTTAGACCCCAAATTTAAAGGTTTTTCAACCGTTAAAAAAAATGAAAAAAATATTATTTTATTTTCATAATTTTAGGAATGATTAAGAAAATACTTACATTAAATACCAATATTTTACAAATCATTCAATCATTCAATTTCCATAGAAAGGGAAAAAAGCCAGGTTATTTTCTTTCAAATATCGTATGCAACCACAAATGCCGTGTGAACACTCACTGGCTAAAATTTGTATGCAATATATGTAACCAAGATATTGTACAATTTCTTGCACACATTTTTTTACAATAATTTGTATTGTGTGTACTGGGCTTTGGAGTTTTGTGGGGTTTATTATAGCTGATGTGTGTATCATTGAAAGCTATGAAACGAAAGTTTTTAATTATTATATGTCTATAATAAGTTATAACACTATAATGTAAATCACAGAAAAGAAAGAGGTCCAAAGCCAGACCTATCATAAAAAAAAACTCCAAATAGCTTCTTGAAGCATAAACTTTTTTAAAAATCCAGGACCTCCCCTCTTAAGATTGGGGTCACCCTTACCAAGCTTGCTTGAGAATTTTGGTCACGAGACGTTACTGATTAGCTGTGAAGTGAATTAAAAGCAACTGGACTAGAAACTTTTTTGTTGGTAAAACTGACGTTAACGTGAACAAATCTGTGGTCAAACGCTAGCTTCAATTTAATTTCTTCGTATCAGTCGACAAGTCAGTGTGGAAATAAGTTTTTACCTCTATTTTCCAACAAAGTCAAGGCGTTCCGAACTAAGTTGTTCTTCGTAATCATCCTGGTTAAAATGTTTCAAACATTCTTAATATGAATCCAAACTCTTCTTACCATTTATTTTAGTTGAACTTCCAGATTTTGAGGACGGGCGGGAATGACAAATAATTGGTTAATATTTGTATTCACTTAGTTTTTGGTGGCTTTGAATGAATACCGGGACAATACAATTTTTATCATCATTTCGTTATTTCTTAAAGTTATTAAAAAGACCTACATGACGGTGCATTTCTTTCAGGAAAACGATCAACGCGGAGTAGAATAGTATCATGAACTTTTCTTATACATTCACCATAAATTAAAATCATTTCCACTTTTTCACCAGCAGAATAATACTCCATTTCTCACAATACAGATTTACAATAAGCGAAAATACTTCACGTTATGAAGAACCTTGTATACTGTTTATTGTTAAGGTTTATTCATAAGGATCGAAATATTAATTTGGTATAGACATTATGTAAACATATTAGGTAGACAAATTACTAATCTCTTCGATCCTTATGAGCGCACGTTAGTTCTTAGTTTGTGGGAGCGTTTTGATGTTTTTTACACTCTGTCAATTATAGTAGGCAATGAATTGAAATAAAAACATTTTCAAAAACTTCGTAGTTAATTCTTTAATTAATTACATAATATAATCAAAAATAGAGCTTGTGTAAAAATGGTTTAAGAAAAAAGTGGCTTGTTTTTTTCATTGTATTGTGCTGAGTTCTCGTCCCTTATCTTTGGGACCGCGCGCTGCGCGGTTTGCCCGTTCCCCCTCCCCCTTCTTGCCGTGCGCGGTTTGCGTGGCTTGTCCAGCCACTCTGGTTTAGGATTCACGCCCATGAGGGCCGATTGTTCACGAGCCGTTGGCTCTCGGTTCTAAGCTCGTTGAGAGCGAGTTGGAGTGACTGCGATGTTGTAACTTGCGGGAATGGGGGATGGGGTTTCCTTCTATATAAAGTTGTGTAACCGACTCCAGCCAAGGCGTAGAGTTAGAGTTCCGAATAAAGACTAGTGTGACAACATCCTGAGTGACTTTCTTCGTACAACCCCCTTCATAGCGACTTGTTGTACCGCGCCCCAAATATCAACAGCGGTGAAAACGGGGGCTGACACACCGTCTCCCACGGCATTGAATGGGTCCACGAGAGGTGTGGGCGCAGTATATGATTATGCAATAAAAAAAGAGTCCCATTTGAAAAATAATAATTAACCTTGAGATGCTCTTTAAGACGTCCACTAAATAAATAAATGGTACGGAACTCATAATGGACGTTCTCGCTCTATTGTTTAAAATTGGAGATATTTACCCTAAACTCGTAATATATGTGAAACGAAATAATATACACTAGCAAACCCAAGCAAAAATTGCACTATACTTATGTACACTCCGTCGAGATTGAAAGATAGCAACATCTAATTCAATGAGCCCGCGAGGTATGATACTCCTCCACACATAACTGTAGGATAGTTTGCCTAGCTACGCCCAACACCTAAAGTAGAGAAGGCCTTAAGTCGTTAAATTATTTCTTGACTGTTGGGAAGGAGTGATGGGGGAGGGGCTATGTCTTTTAGCGATGCCAGAATGGTTTGATTTACTAAATTAATTTTACTTTATTGTTCTGATAATGATAAAATCAATAACTAATATTTACATACTAAGTTAATTAATTATGTTTGCTCTCATTAACATAAGGGCTGGTATTTTTTTTAGCTATTAAAAAATTAACCACGTCAAACGTTATTTGGGCACTGTTACCCACATTGATTGGTTCTACATGGTAGCATAAAGCAAGTCTCCCCTTTTCCAGAGTCTTCATTACTGTTTGTAGCCAATTATAAATTTATTAATGATTAATTATTATATTCCACACATGTAACGTGAATAACATATTAACTCTAAGAGATTTTTACTTTATTTGTAAGAAGCTGAGTTTAAAAAAACTTCTGTAATTTAAGGGTCCCAATCATAATTTAAAATATTTTATATTATTTCCAGGTGGGGAAAAAATAAATATTGTTAAAATCTCATCCATTGGACATATTTTAGTTATAAAAGTGAATTTATTTGTTTCTTCAAAGTTATTATGACTGTGTATAACTTTGTGAGAGCTTAGTTCAATTCCATACTTTATTTAATGTTACCATAGCGGCTATAATATAACTATATGTAAAACGCTTTAATAATTAATACTTTGATTAAGTAAAGGTGTGGTTTATTAAGATTTGCGTTATTCTTTCAATCTCGACGGAGTGTACAACTTTTTTTTATTCCCTGTTTTAAAGTTCATAATTTTATTTTTAAAGAATTAATGTCCTCATTTGTATGTTTGGATCGATAAAAAAGATCAATATTGAGCCTACAAGGGTCAACACTTCAAATTAAAAAATTAACCTCCGATTAAAATTGTCTACATTTTATTAGATGTTGCAAATCTTCATGCCATCACATTTCTATTAAATTCTTCATTTATACATTTTGACAAAAAAATGTAAATATGGACTATTGAGTCTAAAATGGAGATAGATCATTGTTGCGCAAACATTTCTCCTAAATGGTTTAAGGAAAAACAACATAAGCTTTTAGAGACTAATATTTAACTACTCTATGACATTGGAGAATTATTGCGTTAAATCTTAATTAGTATCTCTTTACAACTAAAGCTCACAAAATTGTTTTAATATATTTGCCAATATCTCAGAAGCTGTTGGTTTTATAGAAAATATATTTTATTTAATGGTTTTTTATTTTTAATAGAACTGCAATTTAGCAATGAAAAGTTATTTAGTATCTCAAATAGTTGCGGAGATACGAAAGTTTCTGCTTCTGCAAAGTACACTAAAATTCATGTTCATAGGAAAATGAAAATAGCCAGTATATTTATAATTTTAATCCATGCCTAGATACGAATTTTAATCAAAATCGTTAAAGCCAATTTTGAGAAGATTGATTTTTCGCTCTTTATCAAACTACTCTTAATATTAAGTTTAAATAGACACACAGACAGATGGCATTGGAAAAACCACTTTTTACGGTTCAGGGGGTCATGAGACGTCAACAACCATCAACATTTCAGGTTAGATTTTTTTTTTACGGTCGCAATACTTTACCTTTTGTGTTCGAAAAGTTAAAAAAATATATAGATATATGTTTGCGTATAGCTTGAAAGTTATTTGTTTTATAAAATATGCTCCAAATAAAATATTTTTACTATAAATAGACCTACATATTTGTGATGTTAAGTAATTTCATATATCAAATAAGTTAGGAGATATTATATAAAAAAAAAATTACGCATCAGACCGCAGTCCTTAAAGTCATTTTGCCGAAATATTGAGGGTAGCCATTTTAGTTAGAATATTTAGAAATGTTTAGAAATGAAATTTAATCAAAATCGTTAGAGCCGATTTTGAGAAAATCTACTTTTTCACTTTTTGCCCTTAATTTTAGGGATAGATATCCAATTCCAAAATATCCTGGGGGCAGCCCTGTGAAAACCCTAGATACCAAGTTTTAGCCTGATCGAAGAAATAGTTTAGGCTCTAGTTGGAGGTACAGTCAGACAGATAGACAGACGTACACTTTTTCGGATTCGGGAGGTCATGAAACGTCAACATTCATCAAAATCTCGAGTTCGATTTTTTTGACGATCACAATACTTTATCTGCCTGTAAGATAGCGAGAAAGTAAAGATAGTTTATATCATTTTGTCAGCGTCTCAAAACCAAGCAACTTTGTCTGAAACTTATTTATTTAAATGCTTTTTTTTTAATATTTCACTGTTTCAACTTTAAAGAACCACCCTATATATAAGATTTTCCAGATTTCTTAGTTATCAATGCATCAATCATCAGCAAGCTTTAGCTAGAAAGAGGCTTAATACAAAATGTGTCATGGATATTTCTTTTAAAATCATCAATTCCATCAAAGGTAAATCTCTTCAAAAGCATCTTTTTAAAATGCAATTGTACGACAAAGAAAAAGATTTGGTTTTGCACAAGGATGCTAGTTGGCTCAGTCGGAGCAATTTCTTACACATATTTCGTGACTTGGGTGATATTATCAATTTTCTAGAACAGAGAGGTGATGATTATCATCAATTGCGTGAATTGGACTGGTTATGTAATCAGCAATTTTTTGCAGTTTTTACCAGAAAACCTAGTTTATTGAACTTGGAACTAAAAGCAAAATATAAAACAATCAGTGATTTGATGAGCAGTGTCTCTGCCTTAAAGAACCAAGCACTGGCTATGATTAAGGATCTCGTAAATAAAGGTTTTGTTAGATTTACAAATATCACGGTTTATTTTCAAAAAAAACAAACATGTATTTTTAATTCGGGAAAATATATAACCTAAATCCAATTTGTTCTTGATGGCTTCGAAACCAGATTCAGTGACTTTACGAAAATTGAAGATTTGATTCAGTTTACCATTTATCCATTCAAGGAGGATATAGACACACAACCAATCGCAAATAAATTTGCATAACTATTTCAATTGGACCAAGTTACACTGAAAATGAAATAATTACACTTCAATGTGACATATTTCTGAAAGGCAGTTTTCCATAAAAATATTTTTGGAACTTTGTTTTAACGTATTGTATTGTATTGTAACGTATTGTTTAAACGTATAATAATTTGAGAAAATCCAGCGAACTTTTACATTCCTGCTTTAGATCTACATATTCATACGAATCAACATTTTCATATTTAAAATAAATGAAACTTAGCATCGCTTGAATTTAACAGACCAACACACTGAAGATTGTCTGAGAATGGCATTGCTCATTTATACACCAAACTTTTTGGACTTGGCGGGAGAGATGAAGGCACAAACTTCACATTAATTGTGTAAATTAGTTAATAGCTTTAGAAATAGTTTTAAAGTGTTAATATTCAATAAAATTCATAACATTATTCAAATTTTATCATATAGCTCATACAAGACCGTAGCCAGCCAATAATTTTGGTTGGCACATCCCTCAAATTCCGGAATATATAAAAATTTCTAAATGACAGTTTTAGAAGCTCTCTAAAGTGTCTTTTATGCCAACATAGCCTCCTAATTTCCAGAGGCTAGGAAAAATTATAAACACCAGTAAATTGTTGCGAAACTTACACACATTCAACCTCCCCTCCCCAACCCCACCTCGCGCAGAAAAATCTTTTGTTGGGCTGTCGAAACTAAATACTCAGCGAAGTGTATATACAAAATATCAAAGAGAGTTTATTTTCGGTAATTAATACAAAAATATTGTTAGATTTTTCTTTAACTTAAGTTTTAAACCAACAATATGGTTTAACGTAAACTGAGTAAGCTATGTCCGAATTCGGTAAATAATTCTATCCACTGATACCTTATTCATCGCTGTAGGACTTGTATTAGTTGAGAAGAAGGGATGTTTACAACAGAAATAATATATAGGATTAAACACCTCTGGAAGCGCTTTTTATGGTAACACAGCCCCCTAATTTGTACTTGTATATTAATTTTGAAATTGTTTGAACCATAAATAAACTCATTTATATTTTGTTCATAAACTTTTTGGGAGGGGGAGGGGTTCGTCGATGTCTAGAAGTCCCGTTTCGGGTGGCAGAAGTGTCGTCCAGGCCTCTGCCGTGGGTGCCGGCTGAGTGGCTGCCGTGCCTTGGATCGTCGGCGCTTCTTGATGTCTCTGGGTGCAGACCGGGCGACGGCTGATTCTAGGCGTTTCATCCTCTCTTCATTCGAAGCCATCGTCTGGGAGATCTCGTGCAGCATGTTCATTATTTCACGACTGTCTTGGTGTGCCATCGTGGTGTTGTCTGGTGTTGAATCACGTTGGAATTGGACCACTTTAACTAGACTTGTTGCAGGACTTCTTCTGCTGACTCTAGATGGGGTAGTAGCGGTCTCGCCTTGGGACAGTGGTTCTGGACCCTGTCGGTGGACTGTTGTCGCTGGCCGACGTCGACGGATTCCCTGGTGCCGACACAGTTTTCCCTGATCTGAGATCCAGTGTGGACTTGCTGGCTCCTGCTTTTCTGAGTGTTTCTTCACTGCAGTTTTCAATCAATATGTGGGTGATGCTCTCTTTGATCCTAGCGATGACAGTTGGCAAGAGGAAGTATTTTGAAGTGCATTATTACACATCGAGAGGGAGGAATACAATCGTGTCAAGTGGTTAAACGAGCTCGAGAAATACAAACGTTGTAACGTTGTGCTATTGGGAGAGCCCAGCAACCTGCAGAACGTTATTATGCTTGATGGTGTGAGAAGAGTAGGAATGCTGGGTAAATATTTGGACTCTTAGTCAATAGGCGTTCTAGCGCCTATCAGCGTGTCCTGATCTATTTTAGAAGAGACTTCCCATAAAATTCCCTCGCGTTTATGTGTCAAATAATTGAGTGAACGGGCTAAACGTCAAGTTCATGCTTGATATCTTTCATTAGTTGAAAAAAATGTTCTATGGACTGCCAAATAGATGAAGCGAAATGTTACACAGGAGTTTTAATCAATTTCAATGGTACATACCTTTTAGTCCACGTGTCTATGACTAACTCGTGACTCCACGCTTTTTTTTATTTATTATTATAATGTGGGTGCACTTCTTTTAAACTACTGTCATCATCCTATCCCTTAACTTAAAGCTTTCAATAACCCTGTTGCTCGATGAACCAATTAATTGTATTGCAAACCAAATTAATAATAAAATTTTAGAAACCAATAGTTTTGTTGTTGTTAAATAACACACCCACACACCGTTTACTGAAAATAAAGTACCCGCTTCGGCAGCTTCGTGGTCTAACGTTTTTGTTTCATACTCAACTTCGGTACTATAACGTACGTTTGTTACAGTAATAATATATTAGTGACAAATTAATAATCTAATTTTATTGAAAATCCATCCAAAGCTGCCATTCTAAAAAGAGCCTCCATCACATGAGTTAATGGAGGATCATCTATTCTGAATGGCTGTACTGCTGGTGTTTCCCACTCTCCCTTCATGCCAATGCGGGTATGTTTGATCACTGCGTCGATTGGAACTCTATGTCACAAGTCATACCTACACGGTAGACTGATGGCGCACTTCCCAGAGGGTCAATTACTTGGCAGGTCTATTTACTCTGAAAGGTAGTAGCAGTCTTACCTTGACGTATTCTCAAAACAAAGCTTATTACACAATCACTGTACTGTTTGGTTATGAGACGTCTAGGTCGTAATATATGTAGCTGTGATGGTCCCGATAATTATTTCAGTATAAGTTTCTCAACGGAGTTATGTACCAAAACATCTCCACTGCTAATGGCAAATGAAGCTTAGAACCCGAAATAGATTATGATTTATTGGAAATTATACCCCTGAGTTTAATTAATATTTACCGGACAGTGCTATGTGTCATTGTCCTTGCTAGCATTTGAAATACTGAGGAAGACAGGAGGAAAAGGCGGAAAATTATTTTAACGATGAAAGGTTCGCCACATTCCATTTTAAGACGCCATATCTGTCAAAGGGTTTGAAATAAACGATGTCCAAAGATAATAACATAACTTTGTTGCATGTGAAAGAACACTCCTACGGCTACGCCAGCTAATTGTCAAGTTCGTGTGTTCTATAAATATTATTACTGCCAGATCACCAGATAATTGTCAAGTTCATGTGTTCTTTAGATATAATTACTGCCAGATCACCAGATAATTGTCAAGTTCATGTGTTCTATAAATATTATTACTGCCAGATCACCAGATAATTGTCAAGTTCATGTGTTCTATAAATATTATTACTGCCAGATCACCAGATAATTGTCAAGCTCATGTGTTCTATAAATATTATTACTGCCAGATCACCAGATAATTGTCAAGTTCATGTGTTCTTTAGATATAATTATTGCCAGATCACCAGATAATTGTCAAGTTCGTGTGTTATATAGATACTATTGCTGCCAGATTACCAGATAATTGTCAAGTTCGTGTGTTCTATAGATACTATTACTGCCAGATCACAAGATAATTGTCAAGTTCATGTGTTCTTTAGATATAATTACTGCCAGATCACCAGATAGTTACGTTTGAGATTCCATTATAGAAAAATGTTTTTATAATTGTTTTGGGAATATCAAGTTTTGATCCCACAGCAAGTTATTTTTAGGGCTAATATTCATAAATCGTTTCCCCACTTCCAGACCTGTAAAATTGAGAAACATTACCTTAATACATATTATAGTTTTTTTCAGCCTTCCTTCCTTCTTGGTATAAATATTAGATATGTAGAATAGTTGAAGTTTCGGTGAGTATTGTAAATGGATATTATAAGTTTTAATAAATATTCAGGGGTAAGCTAAAAAAAAGCCATGCCTTAGTATTCAATTTAAAGGATATATTATAGATTCCAAAACTTTGGGTAAACCTCTTTCCCCATCCCTATTCCCCGATTAGGGTGAATAAACTAGATAGATAATATGAAGAGGATGAATACGGTCACCTATAGGGCCAATTTCAACTTACAGTGCATAATCTAGGGGGTAAGATAGAATGAAGAGGGTAAAAAAGCAAGAGCTGTAATTTTGAGTATGCAAAACCGAACTGGTAGTAATAGGCTGTGCTAAAATAAACTTCATATTGTTAAAATTACGGACAGTAATCAGAATGTTTGCACCATTTAAATAAATAGTTAAACACCATGATACGTTTCGAATGATAAAATTATTGTTAGAGACTATTTATTTAGTATAAAACACCTGGCCCAATCATTAAGGGACGTAGTAGGCACCCACAGTCACATGCTGGAGCACTTTTTAGGCCCCTCACAAACTAAATTAACTGGGTAAGCACCAACCAACGCGAATTATAGCAACATTATTTGAATACTATTACTATAAAATTAAATTTTAACCTATATTGCAAAAGATTAATCATTTTTCTCTTAAAATCGTAGTAAGAGTTTATGGAGTAGGTAGAGGGAAATAATTGATATAGGGTCATACTACAAAGTCTAGATATTTAAAAAAGCCATAGTGATGATTGCGGTGTCTAAGGCGTTACTCTCGCAATATATTGGACAGTCAGTAGCGTGGTGATAGTACGCTTAAAAGAGTAAATAAATGGGGGTCAAATTTCTTTCAATTGTATTAAGAGCAGTTTTCTATTGATGGTTTTCCACTCTTCTTTCCACGCAAAGGTGGATACATTAAGTTCATCAACTCTACTAAATTAGAGTATATAACAGTACCTAACCAGTCACAAGATATATATGATTGTAAGCTTGTAAGCCCGTCTCTTTGGTTAGTGGTGTGTACTAGTTTTGCTTGTAAATAGATTGGGAAATAATTAAGAAAAAATGAATTAATTGTAGATGGACGGTATTTAAACTTTGTCTCCCACTAAGTCTGTTGTTATTGTTAGCCTTGACGTGCATGAGTAATAGACCGACTCCTTTCATATAGTTGCTACTTCAAGATATTTTGTGCGGTTATAAACTCCTTTGTGTGTGAAGATACTTTTGTTTATAAATAGAATCCTAAAAATGATTCAGGTTGTAGAATTGAGTCAAGTTGTTGAACGGGAAAACCAGACTATTTGTTCATGCGCTAATGACGTGTCCCATGAGCCTCAACTCAACCAATTCCACCAACATATTGGTACCTGCTTGTAAAATACTGTCTCCTTTTGAGTTTGTCAAGGGAAAGTATTATCACAATATAAAATCGGAGGGTGATTTTCAATCCTAGGCAACAATTAACTTCCATGTAAACATGTGCATAATGTAGTAACAACAAAGGTGCTAGTTTTCAGCGTTGTTTATCAGTAGAGACTGATTTGTAGACTAATTTATTCCCCTCTTGAGGCCTATCAGTCTCCGGTGTGGTAAAGAAATTTTTTTTAGAAAATGCAAACGTATTTGTTTACTCTTAACATTGATGACATTTGTTTATATTATTTAACGATTTAATGGCCTCCTCTGTGGTATGGAGGGGAGAATGTCTGACTATACATCCGGAGGTCCTGTGTTCAATCCCCCAAGCCTCCAAATATTCTATGAAACAGTGGGTCTGGAACGGGAGTCAGACTCATTCTAGTGAAGACAAAAATGAGAAGCTACTTAAACGAGAAGTAGCTTCAATAGTTTAGAAAATTATTGGGAGATTGGGGCTTTCATCCGGGTCGGGCATGATTAGGAAGTTTTCTAATAAGCTTTTTATTCTATCTCTATCTCTCCGTACAAATGTGGGTACGCTTCCCCTAATTTGACCTTCCTCATTCATAACACAGTAGCCTAATTAGTTATTGTGCGTCCATCCAAAACGCATAATTAGACCCGGTGAACCTATTCTCAGCTTACAGTGAATCAACTAGGGCGATATGACGATCATTCCAGTGCCAATGCTGGTACACCTCCTGAGCCACTTCAATTGCCCAGTCAAATGACATCAAACCGTCTAGTCGTGCTTATGTACTGTCAGGAATCCATGCGGATACCTGTCCATTCACGGCAAAGGTAGATATCATACAGAGCATATTTGTGTAGGCTTTTGTCGGAAAAGCGGCCCCTAACTGTGGATTATAAATCACTGTGAGGCTTCTATCTGAAGAGAGGCCCCTGATTGTGTGTAATCAGAGCTGTATCAATACTACCAAGGACTGGTCGATTCATGTAAAGTAGCATTTCAATAGCCAGACGAGTTGGAACACAATTGCCTCCCTTTACTCTGCTTATACGACTGATCTGTTTCGAAACGCCAATGCTAGGTTCAAATACCTCACAACACACGCATCACAATAGTATATCTACATGACCTACAGGTGTGGACGTACTACCCCAGTAGATAAGGGCGCAATATGAAGCCCCTTTGTCGGATCATTTCGAAACTGTTTTCCCTTTAAGTTAAACGTGCTGATGTACTCTCAGGTCTCTATATATTGTGGATATGTTTGTAAGCCCTTCCCATCAGAATGGGTTAGCTCACCTTCAGCTTAGTCGTTAAGATGTTTGCCGCGTGACCTGAGGTTCCTTAGTAGGATTCCTGGACCGGCAGAATCGGGGCTGGCTCTTTCACAGAGATGAATTAACGAGCCACAGAGTGGATTTGTGTGTTATAGAATTAAGTTAGTTTGTGTGTCGCATTATAACACATAATCATTTGGGTCAAAACTGAAAGTTAAATAGCCTATGTTTATAATATTTTAAGAGGCCTACACTTCAAACCGATCCAGATTAGACAGTTTTTGATTGGATTTTATAGCCTTATTATCATGGAAAAATATACACCCACATTTATGTGTTTAAAAAAAAGGTTTATTTAATTAGCGGATTGATCTAATAGCCAGTAAGAAGCTATGAACTAAAATAAAACAGTTTCATCTGAAATTATATTATGATAATATTGATGTGTGATTGGTAAACCGTCACCAGTGGGCCTCTGACAGCCGTTTGAGAACCACCCTATCTAATCAATAATGGTTATTTCAAAGGCCATGTGCTGCGGACGTGAGACAGGACGAGAAGTAATACTTCACACTTTATTCTCTACTACCATGTCAATTCTAGTACAATTACCACTTTCTATTCCCCATGCTACAGCCCCCCGAAACGTCAATTCTGGGTTCAATTACCACTTTCTATTCCCCATGCTACAGCCCCCCGAAACGTCAATTCTG